>VZSE01013515.1:0-81716 GCA_013398275.1 Promerops cafer
CATCTGCCTGTAGAGCCTTCCTACCATCCAGCACATTAACACTCCCACCCACCTTGGTGTCATCACAGATTTTTTACTGAGGGTACATTTGATGCCCTTGTCCATATCAGCAGTAGAGATGCTGAACAGGACTGGGCCCAGGAGGCACTGCTAGTGAACAGACACTCACTGGATAACCGGTCTTGCTTTTTACGACTGGGGCCATCCTGACATTACGTACTTCAGCCTTTTCCTGTCGCAGAGGCTGCAGTGGCACCTGGGGAAGAGCTGGGGGGAGACACCACCAGCCTTGCCTGGCACCAGGCCTTTCTCTGTGTAGGGGCTGGCACCAGGATGGCCCAGGCACAGCAATGCCCCAGAGGCAGCGAGCACAGCTGGCAATCCAGCCCACCCCGGCTGCTGTGGCCAGCACCTGCCTTGGTGCCAGGGCCAGGCTTGCCAGCACACGGGGGACACTGTGCCCACACAGCCGCCTCCATCCCGTACCTCCTCCTCCTTCCCACAGGTGACCCACAGCAGCTGCAGGCAGCAAAGGGAACAGCACAGAGAGGCTCTTTGACAGGGTCATCCTGGGTCACAAGAAGTCATCACAGTATTTAAGAGCCAGCAGTGCCGTTGTGGCCAAGAAGGCCAATGGGATCCTGGGGTGCATTAGGAAGAGCATTGCCAGCTGATCAAGGGAGGTGATCCTGTCCCTTTACTCAGCCCTAGAGAGGGGCATCTGGAGGGCTGTGTCCAATTATGGCTCTTTAGAACAAGAGAAGCATGGAGCTCCTGCAGTGTGTCCACTGGAGAACAAAAAAATATGATTAAGGGACTGGAGCATCTCTCTTACAAAGATAAGCTCTGAGAACTGTGCCTGTTCAGCCTCAAGAAGCCCCATCTGAGAGGGGGCTTTTATCACTGTCTCTCAGGAGGGTGTCAGAGGATGGATCTTCTCAGTGGTGCCCAGCANAGAGGGGCATCTGGAGGGCTGTGTCCAATTATGGCTCTTTAGAACAAGAGAAGCATGGAGCTCCTGCAGTGTGTCCACTGGAGAACAAAAAAATATGATTAAGGGACTGGAGCATCTCTCTTACAAAGATAAGCTCTGAGAACTGTGCCTGTTCAGCCTCAAGAAGCCCCATCTGAGAGGGGGCTTTTATCACTGTCTCTCAGGAGGGTGTCAGAGGATGGATCTTCTCAGTGGTGCCCAGCAATAGGACAAGAGGCAACAGGCAGAAACTGATGCACAGAAGTTCCACATGAATATAAGGAATAATTTCTTTACTCTGCAATGACCGAGCACTGAACAGTTTATCCAAAAATGGTGTGGAGTCTCCCTCACTGGAGATATTCCAGCAGTGTCTGGACAGAATCCTGTGCCATATGCTCTATGAGGACCCTGCTGGAGCAGGGAGTTTGGACCAGACGACCCACTGTGGTCCCTTCTAACTTGACACATTCCATGATTCAGTGACATTCTAACACAGAATGGCTCACCCTGAAGTGGACAAAGTCTTATTTAAACAACGTCACCTCCCACCTCCTTCTAATGGAGAACAAAAAACTTTCAGTTACTAGGAAGGTAACATTGCAGGACACAAGAAATCCATTACATTTCTGGATTGTGGAAAGGGTAATTTTTTGTCACAGATCTTGGACAGGCCTGCTTTCTTTAATCTTTTGGAAATTTCCATCTGCCTAAAGAAGCACTGTTGCTATATGTCAAATTACTTTTACCTTGGTAAAACACATACTTTTTCCACTGATCTGCTTACCCAGCACTTTAAAGTAAGCAGAGTATTTTTGGCTGCTCTTTTATCAAGAAGAAAGATGGATGTCCTTTCATTAAGGCTATAAAAATTAGTTCCTTGTACTTATGAGTCAGCTTTCTGAAGCAGCTTTCTCCTTTTTCTCATAATGGAGCATTCAGCTTTCATCAGCAGTGCTTCCACTAACAATCCTAAAACCAACAGCCTAAAAAAACCATGATGAGTCCTTACAAGGAGTCTGGCAGCAATAATCTTCTCTTAAATATAGATAGACCAGATAAATGCTGAGCTGGCCACAAATTTTCATACAAACAAGAACTTGCTAATGATGGATTTTTGAAACTAAGAGGAATGAGGCAGCTGGACAACCAATGATTCGCAGGATTTCTCTTGCAATATAACAGTGCCAAGCTCTACTAGAAAAAAATATAGCAGGGAACTCAAGGTTCCTGGAAGAATGAATGTGGATGCCAAAATTTACATATCACTATCAGAGGACATTCAGAAAAAAGTTTTGAGAACACCATTCATGTAACTCATGACCTCAAAGATATCTGACTAAGCAGTTCATCAGTCTTCTTTAGAAGACCAGGATGAAGACAAAGGCCTTTGTGATGTTAGGTAGAACATCCAAAACCATGGCCTGTATCTGCATGGTGAGAATAACATTCCTCCTCTTTTCCAAAGACCGGGTTTAGGAGGTTTTAACTTGTACCACAGCATTCAGGAATTACAAGACTTGATTTCTTGGATCCCTTCATAATGGTCAATGTTCTATACCAGTTTTAAAAGAAATCACAAAAAAAATATATATATCACCACACAAAGCAGACACGGTCTGTCAAGGAATGTTTTGCAAAATAAATTTCCACTTTGTCTAAGTACATTGAAAATTTCAGCCACATTTGCCTAAAAATGGATGATTTCTATGCACACATGGGTAGAACTCTTGATTCGTGGCTCCAATACATGGAATTGGTTACCCCTTTATAAAGTTAGTAACGTTTTCAAAGATTAAGCAATATTTTAGGTTTACTGAGTTTTTTATATAACTTCATATCTCTTAAATCTCAGTTCAAATACAGGCTATTTGTTTGAGACTTTTAGGTATTCACATGCTACCAAAAACAATGTCATGCAGAACATCTCAGTACCAGGGAATATGAACTGTTGTCAGCCATGCACACTTGGAAANATTAAGGGACTGGAGCATCTCTCTTACAAAGATAAGCTCTGAGAACTGTGCCTGTTCAGCCTCAAGAAGCCCCATCTGAGAGGGGGCTTTTATCACTGTCTCTCAGGAGGGTGTCAGAGGATGGATCTTCTCAGTGGTGCCCAGCAATAGGACAAGAGGCAACAGGCAGAAACTGATGCACAGAAGTTCCACATGAATATAAGGAATAATTTCTTTACTCTGCAATGACCGAGCACTGAACAGTTTATCCAAAAATGGTGTGGAGTCTCCCTCACTGGAGATATTCCAGCAGTGTCTGGACAGAATCCTGTGCCATATGCTCTATGAGGACCCTGCTGGAGCAGGGAGTTTGGACCAGACGACCCACTGTGGTCCCTTCTAACTTGACACATTCCATGATTCAGTGACATTCTAACACAGAATGGCTCACCCTGAAGTGGACAAAGTCTTATTTAAACAACGTCACCTCCCACCTCCTTCTAATGGAGAACAAAAAACTTTCAGTTACTAGGAAGGTAACATTGCAGGACACAAGAAATCCATTACATTTCTGGATTGTGGAAAGGGTAATTTTTTGTCACAGATCTTGGACAGGCCTGCTTTCTTTAATCTTTTGGAAATTTCCATCTGCCTAAAGAAGCACTGTTGCTATATGTCAAATTACTTTTACCTTGGTAAAACACATACTTTTTCCACTGATCTGCTTACCCAGCACTTTAAAGTAAGCAGAGTATTTTTGGCTGCTCTTTTATCAAGAAGAAAGATGGATGTCCTTTCATTAAGGCTATAAAAATTAGTTCCTTGTACTTATGAGTCAGCTTTCTGAAGCAGCTTTCTCCTTTTTCTCATAATGGAGCATTCAGCTTTCATCAGCAGTGCTTCCACTAACAATCCTAAAACCAACAGCCTAAAAAAACCATGATGAGTCCTTACAAGGAGTCTGGCAGCAATAATCTTCTCTTAAATATAGATAGACCAGATAAATGCTGAGCTGGCCACAAATTTTCATACAAACAAGAACTTGCTAATGATGGATTTTTGAAACTAAGAGGAATGAGGCAGCTGGACAACCAATGATTCGCAGGATTTCTCTTGCAATATAACAGTGCCAAGCTCTACTAGAAAAAAATATAGCAGGGAACTCAAGGTTCCTGGAAGAATGAATGTGGATGCCAAAATTTACATATCACTATCAGAGGACATTCAGAAAAAAGTTTTGAGAACACCATTCATGTAACTCATGACCTCAAAGATATCTGACTAAGCAGTTCATCAGTCTTCTTTAGAAGACCAGGATGAAGACAAAGGCCTTTGTGATGTTAGGTAGAACATCCAAAACCATGGCCTGTATCTGCATGGTGAGAATAACATTCCTCCTCTTTTCCAAAGACCGGGTTTAGGAGGTTTTAACTTGTACCACAGCATTCAGGAATTACAAGACTTGATTTCTTGGATCCCTTCATAATGGTCAATGTTCTATACCAGTTTTAAAAGAAATCACAAAAAAAATATATATATCACCACACAAAGCAGACACGGTCTGTCAAGGAATGTTTTGCAAAATAAATTTCCACTTTGTCTAAGTACATTGAAAATTTCAGCCACATTTGCCTAAAAATGGATGATTTCTATGCACACATGGGTAGAACTCTTGATTCGTGGCTCCAATACATGGAATTGGTTACCCCTTTATAAAGTTAGTAACGTTTTCAAAGATTAAGCAATATTTTAGGTTTACTGAGTTTTTTATATAACTTCATATCTCTTAAATCTCAGTTCAAATACAGGCTATTTGTTTGAGACTTTTAGGTATTCACATGCTACCAAAAACAATGTCATGCAGAACATCTCAGTACCAGGGAATATGAACTGTTGTCAGCCATGCACACTTGGAAATTATTATTTCTTAAATGGAAAGCAACTAATATGCCAGGCAGGAGATGAATGACAGCAACTCAATCTACAAACCATATCTTCAGAATTCTATCTGTTCTCAGTCAAGAGAACAGGAAACTGAGATACACAAATGCAAATAAAGTTTGTTTTAGGACTCCAAGCAGAAATAAAACCCATTCTGAGAGGTGATGCTCTTTGCAAAAGGCTGTATATAATGTGTTCTTTGCAAATCACCAAACAGAGGAAGGTACATGCTGTATCACAGATACTATCGGTAGCTGGAATTCAATACACCCAAAGGCAAAGCCATAAAAATGACATTTGATGCCACCACCTAAAACCAGCATCTCATCAGTAAAATAAAAGGAGAAAGTTGCATTCAAAAATAACATTAGAAAATACGACTGGATGTCTCCTCTTCTTAATTTCTGAAAAGCAAAAGCGATGTGACCTAAGCCGAGCACCCTATGTCTTAACAACTATACAGCTACACACCTTCCTGAAGAAACAAATTCCTACCTTTTCATCTTTTCCCCTTAGTCAACCAGTGTCATCTGCTTCAGTTAGGATGAGTTTCAGCCAACACTCTTAGCCAAAACCCAATTTCAGTGACACACTAATCATCTAAAAAACCTGACCATCTGTGTTTCATGAAAGAGAGATGTAAAAATGAGTATTAGTAGCATATTGATGAAACTGCAAACCAATCTGTCACAACCTCCTTTGCAGTCTCACATAAAAAGCACAGTTGGCAGGAATCTAAAGAATTCCATGAGAAAGCTTCTGGAAGAGAAGAAACAACTGTTTCAAATAACTCAGTTGTCTGGAAGAGAATAAAAGAGGGAGTAATTAAAGCATGGAACTGCCAAACACTAAGGTAACATGGAGACCTGGCAACCATCTCTCATGGCCAGTGAAACCAAACACAGCACTTGTGCTTCACATCCCCCGTTGGCAATATAATACTATAAAGCAATACCCAGTGTGATTTCTGCATGTGTGGAGGAAGTGGATGAAATGTGCTTGAGAACTTGACAATGATCAAACTTTTTACCTTCCCAAAGGACTCTATAACACTCCATAATATAAAGAAGCAGGAACAGCTGTCCTTTATTCCCAATGAGAATGCTTTCCTGGCTCATATTAATGTTGGCATCCACTGTGACAACAAAGACTATTTCATCAGAACTTTGCATTTCTCCTTGCAGAACTTTTGAAATTCCTATTGGTGCCAGCCTCAAATTTCCCAAGATACTTTTGCACTCAATCTCTACCACTGACAATGTTTGTTCAACACTCAAGTCTCATCAAGGAATTTGCTGAGGACACATTCTGTTTCACCATCTGGATTTTTCATATATTGGATGGTATCAGCCTCAGCATCATCAAAGAATCAGCCATTTCTGCCAAGAAGACAAAGAGGTCAGTCAAGCTTGAGCTGAGGTTGGTAACTCCACACTGATTGTGCTCAACCATGTTCTTCTCTTTCACGTGTTTGGAAAAGCTCCATCGTCTTATCAGAAATTCAACCAGGCTGAGCAACCTATGCAACCCCAAATCTACCTCCTTATCTTTCCTTTAGATAAAACACTAACTTTTTTCAGTCATTAGGAGCCTTCCTGAATCACCAATCTCAAATCTTTTGTGCCTTCAATGTGAAAAAAACCCTGTCCTTCACCAGACTTCAAGAAAAAATTGATTGCATCACTTCAAAAATCACATCTGGATGGCATCTATGGAATGCCACTCAACAATAAACTAACACTTTCCTTCAGAACTCCCCTCTCTACTGAGAGACCTTTTCATGCCCTCCAGCATCATCTTTACAAATCTTTCGGGTTTTACTATAACTTCATCTTCAGATATCTTTTCTTTCTCTTTCTATACGTTCCCAGGACTAAACACCAAGTTCTCCCACAAGAAGCTGGGTATCTGCCTCATTTCTAGACACAATCAGGCACATCACAATTCTAGTACTGAACAAGAAAGATAAAGTGCAGCATTATTCACATTTCTAGTGCAAAATTTGAGCAAATCCATGAAAATAATCTGTATTTGTGTTCATCCACTCCTCACCATCTTCACTATTAGAAAACATAGACCACTTGCCTTTACTGATTAGACAAAAAGTTACTGCCAAGAACACCAGTTAAACCTGTAATTGCTATCAGCTACATAAAACCACCTGCATTACTTCAACATTTTTGAAGGTTTTGTTGAAAACTGTGCATAAAGCAAAATGATTAAGGAACAAGCCATTGCATTATCATTTTTAAAAAAATAAACTTCTCAGCAAATTCATGAGATTTGATAAAACTCGCTTAACAGAACAGCAAGAAGCATGAAAAATACTAAAAAAAAAAATTCCTCTGAGCAGTCAAACCAAACAGACTTGGTTTTTGTATTGTACATACATCAGCAAGATGCTTCCTGATATACTGGATGACTTGTGACTCCTTAATTTTTTTAACAAATTCCTTTGGTCACATGAAGCCTTGTAGCTCTGCATCTTAATACAGAGCTTTTGTTACTGGAACAAACCAGATATTCCCATAGCTCTGCATCCTACACTGGACAGCAGTACCTGTCTAAGGAGAAATATGACGAGTAAGGCATGAAACAGTCATTACTCTCATGTATACTCAGTGTTAAACAAGTTTTTAGCACAGACACTGCCTTTGGATCATCTGGACAGCGTGCTATCTAGCAAATCCAGTTTCCATTTCTCTTGTTTCATGTTGAACTTCTCTTTTCTCATGGCCTTCCTAACATTTAGCAACAATGAATTCTACAATTTGCATTATGCACATTGTGAAAACAAACTTTCTTTTGATTATATTAAAATTTCACTACAGCTGAAGAAATCTATTAATACTAGTGCTGTCTTCTTCTAAATATTAATCTTACTACAAATCTTCCTACAAAAACAAAGTTAATTTTAGTTTCCACTTTTCAGGCACGTATGAGACGTATTCCATGTCCAATATATAGCAGAAAATTGATACATTCAATGACAATGATGATGCACTAAAAAACACACTGATTTTTTTTATGATTACAGCCATTGTATAAAAATCAATATAGCTTTTTTTAAATCTGTAATTAAACAAACAAATTTAATGGCAAATTAAAATCTACCACTGCTGTCCATGAATCACAGAAGCCCATTCCCCAACTCCACAGCAGTAAAACCAGACTGGGTCCTCTCTTTCCAGCATGGGGGATGATAACAAATCATCCCAAGCCCTGTACAACCATTATTCAGAGTCTGTTACTGCTACTCATGGCCCCACAGTGCAATTTCCTGCAAACCTGGCAGAACAAAAATAAACCAAAGCTCTCCAAAGCCCAGAAAGCTCCGCTACCATGCAGGTCTACGCTCTCTTCTCTGGTGTCTTTTTCAGCCATGCCACAGTGCTGCAGGTTCCTTACAGGGCAGGCACTTAAAACAGAGTCTGTTCAAACGTGGGACCTCATGTCCTCACTCCAGTCACACTTTCAGCCTCCTCCGTGCTCAGACAGAGCAAACAAAGCAGCCGAGGCCCGGGCTCTGTATTAACGCTTAGCAGATATCTACCCCAAAGAGTCACAGAATGATGGAACACTCCCAGGGATGAGGAGTCGGACTAAGAAAGCTGCAGAGGACCTTGGATCACGTGGCGTTTAGGCCCAAATGAAGGCGTATCCAAGGCTTCCAATGGATACCCAGCCTCAGACAAGCTGTGGTGCCAGGCAGCCACGGCTGAAGCTCCGCAGCAAAGAGCATCTCACAAACCCACGCTTGGAGCACAACACACAAATGTCCAGCCATGGGAAACCTTTGTCATCAAACTTCACCATAATGCAGATGAATCACTAATTTAGTACAATTCTGTTATTCCTCCAAAGGCCCAACACTAACCTCATCAGCATAATGACTTTCTACAGTACCGAGTGCATGCCCACACACACTCATGCTGTACTTGGTGTCAATCCATTACCAATCCAGCATGAAATAAACCCCACTGAAATCAAACTGCTTAACAATAAACACCAATAAAATGCAGTAAGAAACCCTCTTTCAGTTTGTTTCACACTCAGACTTCAGAATATGTAATACTCTAGAAGTTATTACTTTTTTTTCTCTGATTTTAATTTTCATGTGCTTTTCTGCGTATATCATTTCTTTGATTATCATGTCTAGCTTTGTTCTTTCTTGCAGTGTAAAAATGTGTTGGGATATTAAAATGTTACTAAGTGTGTACAGATGTATAGCTTCTATTTGAGCAGCTCAGGGACTGGTAACCATGGCACTGCTTCCAAGAATAGAATTATCATCTGTAACAGCACTCATGCTGTGGCAGTTGACAGAATGGTTATAAATATATCTATTAGCAGCCTGAGCTGAATCTTTAAACAGCACTATAGGGACAGCAGTTGGCTAAAAATAGCTTGACAATATTGCATTTGAACACTTGTCCTCAGAAACACTTTGTCACATCCACAGAGCGAATTTCAGTATTTTTTTTTCCTGCATGAAGCTGAAAATGAACTTCCGTGGCACACAGGAGACAGACGGTGTGACATTTTTTGACCTCCCTCCCCGCTAGAACACTACAAATAAAAGCACAACAGCAACAATCTTGAAAAGGCTGCTATAAAACATGAAGTGATGCCTAGAATTCAAAGTACATGAAGCAAAAGCAGAATCAAAACTCATTTTTCAAGCAGGCAAAAAAAACCCACATGGCAATCAAAAGCACACAAATAATCTGTGTGAGCTGCTGGAGTTCAGCTTCATTCTAATACATGTCCATAGAACTGGAACAGGGAAATGATGCTTACATAGTTGTTACTAATAACTGTATGAGCCACCACTCAATATGAAGAAAAATTGTCTCAAAACACGTTCTAAATACAGAAGATTTCATTAATTCAGATATACATTCTCAATAAATACCTTTTGCTTGCCACTTTTAATATTTTCCTCATCTTTTTAAACCCAGTTGATACCAGTGCAGTAATACCACTGTGACCAGTTCAGCCAGCTGATGAAAAACAAACAAGTGTCCTTTATTACTCAGGGAAATGCTTGCATTTCTTTAAATTATCAAATACAAATGCAGACTGCTAATTGCCTAATAATCATCTGTACACTGGAAAATGTAACTCATCAAAAGAAAGAAAAAAAGGTTTGAATGATGAAGGTCTCTACAAAGAAAAAGATGTGCTCACGGAGTACATCATGTCATATAGCATAAAATATTTTAGCTGAGAAGAAATCTCTGGACGTTCTCTGATCAGCCCCACTCAATGCTGGGCTAAATTACAGCAGGTTGTTTCATCGAGCCAAATTCTGAAAATGGAGATTTCTGCAACACCTCTGAGCAGCCATTTTGTGTCTGAGTGTCCTCCCTGTGAACAAGAAATTCCCTAATATGTGACTGCAGTTTCTTATGTTCCAGCTTGCTCCTACTGCTTCTAATTTGGGTGGTGCCCAGTGACAGACAGTGGGCACAGAATGAAGCACAGGAGGTTCCCTCTGAACATCAGAAAACATCCCTCAATTATCAACCTGTTTCCAGCACAAACTTAAACCATAGCCCCACACTAGCCACTATGAACAAAGTTAACTCTATCTACTGCAGCCAAAACCAGCACAAGGTGAGAGCACTGGAACAGGTTTGCCAGGAGGCTGTAGAGTCTCCCACCTTAAATATATTCAAAAGTTAACTAGACACAGTCCTGGATGCCTGACTGCCTGAGCAGGGTGGAACAAAGATGCTGTCCAGATGTGCCTTCCAGTCTCAGCCATTCTGCAATTCTGTTACTATGTTTTCACTGTGCGTTTCCCAGATGAGCCCAGCTGCCTTCACTCTACACTCTGCCACCAGGCAACGCCCTCAGCATCCTCCACTTGGGGCTGCAGAAACCTCAGATCCCACCACATCCATTGTGGACCCCACTGCTCTCCACTGGACTCAATCCAGCATTTCTTTGTCCATCTTACACCGAGAACCCAAAATTGGGCACAGCACTCCCAGTGCTGACCAGAAAGGAAGAATCCCTGAACCTGCTGACCACACATTTCCTGGTACATCCCAGTTGGAGTTGGCCTTCACTGAAAAGGCACACAGACACTGCTCACTATTCCTCCATCAACATCCACCCAGTTTTTTTTCTGCCATGACTTTCTATCCAGTCAGCATCCAGCCTATGCCATTGCCTAGTGCAAAGTAAGTATCCAATTTCATTTCATAAGCATATATATATGTGTATAAAGTTTCATTAACAGTGGTTTTGAAGGGTATTATCTACATTAAAATTAAACACAGCTTAAAATGCACTGAACTTGTGTTGTCCATCAGTAAAGGTAAGTATACCTTTGATATATACTTCCAAATGCAAGTGAAAACAAGACTCTAGGAAGAGAAAAATTATCTCCCAGCCAAAAGTAGATACAGCTTCTAAAATAGGTTTGTATTACACCTTCTATCTTCCTTGATGATTATTTGAGGATGAACTACAACTTATAGAACAAGTTCCATGCGTTGTATCCTTCTCAAAGCTTGGGTTTGGTAAGGGAATGTAATCTGACATTTAAAACTTAGATAATGAAAGTCAGCTCCATCGTAGTATGAGACTTGAATATTCAGGCGAGAAAATTAAGCTCTTTGGATAATTAGAATTGCTGTTTTCCTAAGGCATATGGATCAACTTGACCGTGGCAGCGAACTCAGGCTGCAAGGCAAAAAGAATTAACATTTCTACTCAAATTTGCCCATTATCAACTACACTTTCTTTAAAGTTTAAACATTTCCAATCTTTTTTCTAGATTTATTGCAGGGGAATTAGAACATGGAGCACACATTACAACTCTGAACTTCTGAAAATTTATATAGATACTGACAATACTACTCCACATCTCTCTGGGATTTCTGCATATCTGCCAAGTGATATTACCACCACAAAGACTTTACTCAAGCAGTCAAAGTGTGATGCTAAGGACTAAAGAAAAATCATGTCAGATCTGGTAAGATACTTCATCAAACAGAAAAATTAATGAGAGAACAAGCCTTTAGAACAAGCAATAGCTTGATTGATCCCATTCCTTTAAAACATCATTAAGGTAACTGATTTTACTAATAAAACAAAAATTAGGTGAAACTTCTGTGCAAAGGAAATTAATTGTTGTTCCACTTAACTTCAATGTCAGCTACAAAAGTGCTGTTATTCCAAGGAAGTAAAAGTTTCGCTAAGATCTCCAATTAAACCTATACCACAAATTTAAACAGAATAATATCTGACTATTACTTTATGACTCTGTCCTTTACTTTATAAATCTTTGGTCAAATAGCATTTCACAGGATCACAGAATGAGTGGAAGAGACCCACAAGAATCATCAAGTCCAACTCCTGGCCCTGCACAGCACCATTCCCAACAATCCTACCACGTGCCTGAGAGTGTTGTCCAAACACTTCTTGAGCTCTGTCAGGCTTGGAGCTGTGACCACTGCTCTGGGGAGGCTGGTCCAGTGCTCATCCACCCTCTGGGGGAAGAACCTTTTCATAATATCCAACCTAAACCTCCCCCAACACAACTTCAGGCTGTTTCCTTGGGTCCCGTCACTGGTCACCACAGAGCAAAGATCAGTGCCTGCCCCTCCTCTTCCCCTCATGAGGACGTTGTAACTTCAGTGAGGTCTCCCCTCAGTCTCCTCCAAGCAGAACAGACCAAGTGTCCTCAGCCACTCCACATGTGGCTTCACCTTCAGACCCTTCACCATCTTCGTTACCCTCCTTTGCATGCTCTCTAACAGCTTAGTATCTTTCTGATATTGAGGCACCCAAAAACTCACACAATATTCAAAGTGAGGCCTCCCTGGTGCAGAGCAGAGCGGGACAGTCCCCTCCCTTGCCTGGCTGGTGATGCTGTGACTGATGGCCCCAGGACAGGGTTGGCCCTCCTGGCTGCCAGGACACTGCTGACTCACATTCAACTTTCCACTGACCAGGACCCCCAGGTCCCATCCCACAGCTGCTTTCCAGCCTCTCATTCCCCAGTCTGTCTGTACATCCAGGGCTGCCCATTCCAGATGCAGAATCTGGCCCTTGCCCTTGTTGAGCTTCACATGGCTGGTGATCCCCCAGTCTGTTTGTTCAGGTCTCTCTGTGAGACCTCCCTGCCTTCGAGGGGGCCAACAGCTCCTCTCAGCTTTGTATCATCTGTGAACTTGCTCCAGTTTTGTGTCCAAGTCATTTATGAAGATGCTGAAGAGCACAGGGTTGAGGATGGAGCCCTGCAGAACCCCGTTCATGACAGGTCACCAGACTGATGTCACCGCTGTCAGTGTCACCCTTTGTGGCCAACGCCTGTGCCAGTTGCTCAGCCATCCCATGATGTGCTCACCCAGCTGGGGGCTGAACACTTTGTGCAGAGGGACACCATGACAGGCAGTATTGAAAGTTTTATTGAAATCCAACATAATGACATCAACTGGCTTCCCTTGCCCGGCTGGGTGGGTGACCTGCTCATGAAAGCCAATCAGGTTTGATAAGCAGGACTTTGCTCTCCTGAAGCCGAGCTGGCGGTGACCAACGACTGCGTTGTCTTCCAGGTGGTTTTCAGTACCTCCCAAAATAATCTTCTCCATAACTTTACCAGGCACTGAAGTGAGATTCTGATCAAAATGACTTTTTCTCCTCAAGTAATTTGTTGCATATATTCCCTTAGAAGTAAAATAAGAATACCAAAAGTTGCCTGAATTTATTATAATTTTATCAGATAGTCTAAAATTAATCATTAGCAACTATCAGTTGGCTGGGTCCATTGACATAAATGGTCTTGATTGGATAAAGCACAAGCTGCTGAAGCCAACAGAGCTACCGAAGTTCAACACAGACAGAAAAAATTAAAATAAATTAATTTTAAAAAACCGTACCACTCTTTGATATAACAACTTCAGAGCAAACTAACATTTATTCTGAGCTGTAGCTGACTATATTTATGGGTGCTGTGTTTTATCTCAGTCACAGTGCCATCTGGTGACTATTTTTATCCTTCTACATTTTAAATAGATGGTATCTTTTAGGCTCATCCAACCACCTCATGTCATCCATTAACCTCGTCCTAAGTCTGATCTAAAAGTGAGGACAGGAACAGTTCTCCAGGAAATTGAATGATTCCAGATTTCCATTTTGCATGTTCTTCTTGTGAACTTAGAAGTTCATTAGGAACAGCGTGGACTTTAACCACTAAGGTATATGAATATTGCTAAAAAAGAATTAAATTTCTATTGCTGGAAATGAAGAGCATGGTCTCAAGAAAGAGATAAATGGAAGGGTTTGCTTTTTGTTTGCTTTTCCCTGTAAATTGGCCTCTAAAAACCAGCTGTGAAAGGACAAACAGCACAAACTGCCTTTCAAGTCCTGCTGCTAAAGTTACCACAGCTTTCATTGAAAGAGTTGTGGCAGATACATATATTTAGTAAAGATAAATCAGTATTGATCAGCTTATTGTGTCCACATATGAAAAATTCAAATAGACTTCCCAGGCTTGTTACATATTTTATCTCTTTTAACAATTTATAGCAGTTATGAGCCAGTTCTGACACTTTGATGAAAGCAGCAACACGGGAGAAAGATTTATGTTGGTGTCAACCTTTATTTTTACCCCTTCTCCAAACTCACAACAAATATTCCCATCATTATTCACCCTTCACCCCTTCCCACAACAAAATAAGTGACAAGACTGTAATACATTGCATATCTATAAAAGAGGAACATATATTATACCTGGCATTGCTTTTCCTTAATAAAAATGATGCTGTATGAAAAACTCTACCTGATTAGAAGTTAAGGCAGTATAGACAATTCCCCAAAATCTCCGTGGCNGCCTCCCTGGTGCAGAGCAGAGCGGGACAGTCCCCTCCCTTGCCTGGCTGGTGATGCTGTGACTGATGGCCCCAGGACAGGGTTGGCCCTCCTGGCTGCCAGGACACTGCTGACTCACATTCAACTTTCCACTGACCAGGACCCCCAGGTCCCATCCCACAGCTGCTTTCCAGCCTCTCATTCCCCAGTCTGTCTGTACATCCAGGGCTGCCCATTCCAGATGCAGAATCTGGCCCTTGCCCTTGTTGAGCTTCACATGGCTGGTGATCCCCCAGTCTGTTTGTTCAGGTCTCTCTGTGAGACCTCCCTGCCTTCAAGGGGGCCAACAGCTCCTCTCAGCTTTGTATCATCTGTGAACTTGCTCCAGTTTTGTGTCCAAGTCATTTATGAAGATGCTGAAGAGCACAGGGTTGAGGATGGAGCCCTGCAGAACCCCGTTCATGACAGGTCACCAGACTGATGTCACCGCTGTCAGTGTCACCCTTTGTGGCCAACGCCTGTGCCAGTTGCTCAGCCATCCCATGATGTGCTCACCCAGCTGGGGGCTGAACACTTTGTGCAGAGGGACACCATGACAGGCAGTATTGAAAGTTTTATTGAAATCCAACATAATGACATCAACTGGCTTCCCTTGCCCGGCTGGGTGGGTGACCTGCTCATGAAAGCCAATCAGGTTTGATAAGCAGGACTTTGCTCTCCTGAAGCCGAGCTGGCGGTGACCAACGACTGCGTTGTCTTCCAGGTGGTTTTCAGTACCTCCCAAAATAATCTTCTCCATAACTTTACCAGGCACTGAAGTGAGATTCTGATCAAAATGACTTTTTCTCCTCAAGTAATTTGTTGCATATATTCCCTTAGAAGTAAAATAAGAATACCAAAAGTTGCCTGAATTTATTATAATTTTATCAGATAGTCTAAAATTAATCATTAGCAACTATCAGTTGGCTGGGTCCATTGACATAAATGGTCTTGATTGGATAAAGCACAAGCTGCTGAAGCCAACAGAGCTACCGAAGTTCAACACAGACAGAAAAAATTAAAATAAATTAATTTTAAAAAACCGTACCACTCTTTGATATAACAACTTCAGAGCAAACTAACATTTATTCTGAGCTGTAGCTGACTATATTTATGGGTGCTGTGTTTTATCTCAGTCACAGTGCCATCTGGTGACTATTTTTATCCTTCTACATTTTAAATAGATGGTATCTTTTAGGCTCATCCAACCACCTCATGTCATCCATTAACCTCGTCCTAAGTCTGATCTAAAAGTGAGGACAGGAACAGTTCTCCAGGAAATTGAATGATTCCAGATTTCCATTTTGCATGTTCTTCTTGTGAACTTAGAAGTTCATTAGGAACAGCGTGGACTTTAACCACTAAGGTATATGAATATTGCTAAAAAAGAATTAAATTTCTATTGCTGGAAATGAAGAGCATGGTCTCAAGAAAGAGATAAATGGAAGGGTTTGCTTTTTGTTTGCTTTTCCCTGTAAATTGGCCTCTAAAAACCAGCTGTGAAAGGACAAACAGCACAAACTGCCTTTCAAGTCCTGCTGCTAAAGTTACCACAGCTTTCATTGAAAGAGTTGTGGCAGATACATATATTTAGTAAAGATAAATCAGTATTGATCAGCTTATTGTGTCCACATATGAAAAATTCAAATAGACTTCCCAGGCTTGTTACATATTTTATCTCTTTTAACAATTTATAGCAGTTATGAGCCAGTTCTGACACTTTGATGAAAGCAGCAACACGGGAGAAAGATTTATGTTGGTGTCAACCTTTATTTTTACCCCTTCTCCAAACTCACAACAAATATTCCCATCATTATTCACCCTTCACCCCTTCCCACAACAAAATAAGTGACAAGACTGTAATACATTGCATATCTATAAAAGAGGAACATATATTATACCTGGCATTGCTTTTCCTTAATAAAAATGATGCTGTATGAAAAACTCTACCTGATTAGAAGTTAAGGCAGTATAGACAATTCCCCAAAATCTCCGTGGCAGGGAGACTGGAACTAGAGGATCTCTAAGGTCCTTTCCAACCCAAACTAGTCTATGATTCTATGCAGCCAGAAACTGTTACAGTAAAAAAGAGGCAGCTATTGAACACAAATTTTAAATAGACTGCTGCCTCTCCTTCTTTCTGGAATAAAAGGATTCTATGAATATTACACTTATTTCAGGCTTTCAACAGGAGGATAGAGAGAAAGCCTTATTTCAGGCTTTCAACTTCATATAAAATAAATGTGCATACCTGATGAGTTAGAAAATTAATTCATATTGTTGTTTCTTATGCTTACTGATACCACCTCAATTTCCAGTCCAATATCTATTTTTTATTAAGTATATTCACAAGGAATCAAGTGTATAAAACATTAAATATTACTTCAGCTGCTACCAGTACCACTAGTAACAAAATACTTCAACCACCCCATAAGTAAAACAGTTGGGATGCTCAGAGAGAATAATTCTTTCCTATTTTTCTGTGGAAGTCAATGTCACATTCCATTTAGGGAAGAACTTTCAGGAGGCCTGCTATTCACTGCATAAAATAGGAAAGGCTGTTGTTCAAAACCCCAAATCTGCTGCTTCTAATAGTTGCACTGGAAGAAACTGCTCTGATTCCACACTCAGTAAAGCAGAATTGTTCTGAACTTACTATGCAGGGCAACAATTTCTGATTAAGTTTTCTTTCCATAAACCATGCTAGTAATAATTTTGCCATTATTCACTGTTTTCTAGAAAGCACTTCACCCCCCCAAAAGGTAACAGTTTTGGTTTTCAAGGGTAATACAACCTGCTCCTGACAACGAGCACACACAACTATTTGATAAATTGGAGGGAAAAAAAGACCCAATCGTTCCCAAATAATTGCAATTAAACTCATCTGTTTTCTTTCATTAATACTCCAGAGTGCCACAGAATCATTTTCTATTTACTTGAACTGACTGGAACTCATATCCACTTCCCTCATGTGCTCATCATTTCAAACAAACTCTTGTCCAGGCTGGGCAGTCTCGTAACACTGCAGTGTCCTAGCCAGGAAAGGGCCTGAATTTGCATTTCTGGTGCACTGTATTGAGCTCACAAGGCCTCAGGATTGAGATTTGTTCACTTTGCTCTGATTGACCTGGCTGCAACTTTATTTTATGAGCTTGAGCTGCCACAACAATTTGTCCACCTGACCAGGATACTGTGTCTAATTTGTTGTAGTTGTGTGGGCCAACCACAGCTTTACACACACAGTTGCAAGACGCAGTTACTCTATGGAGAAGGAGATATTTAAGAACAGGATAATCATGTGGTGTAAATAAATAAAGGCCCTGTCTGATGATGGACGCTTTGAGAGGTGGTTGCAGCACAGCTGTACAAGCAAAACCCCAAAGGCTGTAAATCACTCACCAAGAATCAGATAAAGAAATGCAGGTACACAGCTGGACAAAACCCTGCTCAGGGCTAACAAGAATAAATAACATTAACATATGCTGATTTGGGATGTAACAAGGAACCACAGACCAATGAAGAAAAAGTAAGGTGTAAAAACACCTTAGAAAGTGCATCCTAGAAAAGAAACCACCTGTGGCATGTTCCACCCAGTGAAGGACACTTCACCAGCACTGGGAAGAGACCAACCTTACAGCACTGGGAGGGTGGCCATAGCTCCTGCCCCTCTTCCTGCGCTAAGAATTCGGTGTGTAATAATTCCAACTGTATCACTGTTCTTCCTGTAATGATTAAATCTGGACTAGCAATAACTAAAAGGTTACAATTTCAATACTAAATACTGTACTCATACTAAAGGACTGGCTTATCCAAGTAAGGTGTTACATTCTTGTTGGCTGTAAAACAATAAAGGGTGGCATCAGGTGACTTCCAGAGGTGCCTCCCAACCTCAACTATTCTGAGTCTGATTCTGTGAATGATGCCTTGTCAATAAATAGCTGGATAAATAAGCAGGTGAGATTGGAATGTTTCCTTGAACTCCCCATGCTGTGTTCTTCTATCTTACCTTAGACCTACAGTTCTGCTACATTTCGGACAGATACTGTTCTCATTTTTGCTGTACAGCTCCTAGCCAGTGAATGCAACTATGAATTTCCCTTAATGAACTAGAACCTGAAAATTCAAATAATTTTGTCTGTTTACTTATATTTTTCACCCTAACAGTGATGACTGATGTTCAATATACCACATATTCTTGAGACTTTTCTGTGTTCTGGTGAAAAATGCCACAGGAATGCTGCAGTTCACTCAAGAACAACAGAAAGATGATAACACAGCTACAAGAACACAGATGCTGAAAAATGTCTTTCCATTTTTTCTTATTCAGAACTTTAACCCTGAAGTTCTTGGATGAAAAATAGCACGGGGCAACCCACAATAAAATGGAAATGTAGTCTCCCAAGAGAGTGCACTGCCCTGAACTGGGCTAAGGTCTTGAGATGGAGGCTTTTGATCCAAAATTACTGTGTTAAGATTCTGGGTCTTCTGCAGTTCACAGAAGTATTTATGTCAAGAAAAAATGTTAACAAAAGTCAACCCTTAAGGTGCACTTTTATAATAAATGAAAAATCTATTCAAAATGCCTTTCCTGCTCGACTCAAGCCAAACCACTCCAAACAAGTGCCCTATTACCAGCCTATTGGTCTGCCTGGCATTAACAGCTTGTTGTAACAAGAAATCTCCTCTTGACAAGAGGAAGTTACAAAATTTCATTCAAACTGTGACATCCCAACCACTACCTATCATGTCCCCTTTCATGATTAAAATATTCAGCACAGAACCTCATGGTAAAAATTCAGTTCACAGAACTTCAACAGGGTGAGGTTTCATTGAGGTTTTCAGAACTTCCCAGGAGAAAGTGAGAAGAATCTTTCTACAACTACATGTACAGACGTTCATGCAATCTCTTATTCAGTGGAAATAAAACAGCCCCACATTTTTATTAAACAAATAATGGTGGCTGGTTTTAATTCCATTATTAAGTTAAAATCAAACAGGAACACTGGAAGATACAGTCAGGCAGCAATTGAAACAGATTTATGAAAGTAAACAGGCTCAAATGCTTGACTTCAGCTTTCACCTAAAGAAGCATCTTCAAAAGTAGCACATTTTCAAGCATGTGTTAAACAGAAACAGCAGCAGTCAACTTTCCATTTTAAATGAACAAATTTGTAAACTTGTTTGGAAAGAAGCAAATTAAGAACTGACAAAAATGACAGCTGAAAGCAGTAGAACAGTCACGGTATTTTTTTTCTAAATATAAATCAAGTAAGACTGAAATATCTTCCGTTTCATTTATAAAAGCAAGTTCTATTTTTCTTTTTTTAAATCTACCTACTTCTATACAATTTTATCTGGCATTATTCAGTTTAAAATTGATTTTTACACTGCTAAAGTTATAGTTCTCTTCTTTTTAATCTCCATGTTTATATACTATCTTAACTGGCATTAATCAGTTTAAATTGTGTTTCATAATGCTGAATGAATTAATTTTCTCTTGCAGTTTCCAAGTTACTTGTAGCTTATGTGGATCAAAACCTGAGCCACAGATTAGAATACTTAAAGCGCTGATACATACATTTAATGAAAGTTTACAATTTTCCAGGGAATACAGCATGGAATTATATAGAAAAAAAGAAGGGACACAACAGGAGAACATGAAGGCTACATCAAGTACCCATCTCAGCTTAGCAATCAGGTAGCCTCAGTAACATTCCTCAAAAATGAGCAGCTCTGTTTCTCTCTGCTCCACACCTGAACATTTGTACTCACTCAAATCTATTTCCTGTGTGCTCACAAAGCCTTGCTTGCTTTGGGGTCTTCTTCCTGCAAATTCTGTTGTTGAGTTTTTATACTACAGATCTTTAAACATTTGAGTAACTAAGGGGTATCACTAAGTATAGACTACTTGGGCTTACAAGGCTTAGCCTAGGTACTAAGTAAATGGGCATATTTCAATTCTTTTATGTAATGGAATCTAAGAAAAATTATCTTTCTGAACACTTTTCCATATTATGCAGTCTGGATATTCCCAAATTGGTTTAGTGCATTATATTCTTCAGGTTTTTTTTAAATATTGGAAATGTAGAAACTCATAAAGGCCTTAAAATTGGTAATTTCAGTCTTTTGCATTAACGGTGTTCAAGACCCAACAGATCAAGTACTTTCAATAGAAACAAAAATGTGTCTGCTGCAGAAGAACTCTCTTCACTGTTATTTCTGGGGTTTTCCCCACCATTTCATGGTACAAACCTCCAACACACACACAAAAGCCATTTTATTTAAAATACACACTCCAATACCTGTGATACGAAAATAAACTACTTTCCACAGAATATGAACAAATCATCCAGATGAAACATTTGCATGTATTTATGACATAGGTTTACCATTCACAGTACAATCCACCTTGTGGTATTTAATTAATAGTAGGGAATCTTATTTGCACCACATCTAAATTCCATTCTTGAAATATTAAATTCATATTAGGAATTCCTGCTTAGATTATGCTTCAATTTCTTAACTTAAATCATGTCCAGTTCCATGTAGGCAACCAATCTTTTCAATTTCCAAGTCATTTTTCTAGTCCCTCTTCAAAATCTATCACAAGTCAGTGGTAGGACAGGAAAACTCCAGGTTACAAATCACAGTGAATTTAAGTATCGTGTAAGATTTTACTTTTGTAAATATCATGAACTCTCAGTCATGGATAACTTGCAAGCAAAAATATTAATTAATTTACACATAACTCAGCTTTATCGTAATCCATATATTCATGGAAAATAAAAATCTATTTAAAATTAAACTCACTACGAGGAAATGTGGGGAAATTTCATTTCGGCAGCATATTAAATAAAAGGCTTAACTTTCAACCAGATTTCTTTAAAAGAAGGTTCAAATTTCAGTAAGAAAAAAAAAGGAGGAGAAAAAAGAAAAAAAGAAACCACCAGAAGTTGCTGGGATGGTGTGATAAGTTAAGCTGAATTTTATCCAAATAGCACACAAGTTTGGGTAGGACATAAGGATTAACACATTTAACACTTGCCAAGACTACCACAACACTGAAATTTCCTCTTGAATTAATTTCAGAACAGGTGCATCCCTACATTTCCAAGAACGATTCCAGCAAGATCCAGCTTGGAGAGGTCCTGTGACACAGAGAGAGCCACCCACAGGGATGGGGACACCGCTGACATTTTCAACAGCGCGTTGTCATCACAGCAGCCGTGCAGAGCTACAGAAGTTTCAGAGCCTTAACCCCTTCTTCTAACTGCCCAAGTGAAAACGTAAAGGAAAAGTGAAAACCTTCTCAGAAGGAAGCAAGGGAAGCGATGCAATCAAAAGGGGGAACGTTGACAATTCCCTTCTGTTTATTTGTGGCTAAATTATTTTGTTTATATTACTGCTTAAAACCTCCTGCTGTGGAAAAAATCTTAATTCCTTCTAGGAGGTCATAGATTTGTTTTCACTCTGTGCTCTGAATATTCATTAAGGATGCAGCGTAGCAATTTGTAACAAATTATATGATCATAAGCTGATAGAAAGACCTGAAGAAGTGGCAGTGGCAGGCAATTAGGGAAATTCCTGAGATAGGAAAAAAAACAAAAAAAACCACCAGCAGCAATCACAACTATTTTAAAGAACTTGGACATTATCACAGAATATAAAGGAAAAGGCAAGTAATACTCAGATTTCAGAGTTTTTCCTGGTTACTTTCTTTGCAGCCTTAGTTATCCCCACTGATTGCTACTGAGCTAAAGCAAGGATAGGCACACAGGAAAACAGGACCTGAACTGAGGATACAGAGGAGATGAAAAGCATCATCCTGATACTGTTAGTTCACAAAAAGGTGTGTCTTTGCCTCACCACAGATAAAGCAATACCTAAATTAGGAACTGTGTATGCCCTGTAGTCAAATGTGGAGAAAAACCTCAGCTATTGCCAAATTTGTGTGACAATAACAAAAAAAGCCTCTCTTATTCTTCCTGTCTTAGCAATTTTGGTCACTCTGTCTCTTAATTTAAAAAAAAAGTATTTAGATATAAACAATGTATTACAGAAAAACAGACATACAGATATTCATCATCTCTTCACCTTAAAATTCATTTAACAGTAGGCTTGACTCAATCCATACTGCTTTTAATTTAGAATTCCCCAGAAAAAGCTCAGAACTTGGTGTTTAGGTTAAAAATTGTAATATTGAAACTCCACATTTGATCTTCTCCATCATTTCGGAGCAGCCACTCCAGATCTGAACCTACTCCCCGAGTATTAAATGCTGCAGAGAAACTCTAAACCTCTAGTATCTGTTTTTCATTTAATTGCTTTCAAATCAAACAGAACCTGAACAAAACCCACAGACAAACCTGCAAGGAAATGCATTTGCTCTACACAGAGCGTAACATGGAAAACACTGTTTCAAACCTGCTGCTATTCTTTAAGATTTTCCCAATTCATAGAACAGCAGGAAAATGTAAATCAGCGAGCTGGCCATGCAGAGAGAAAGTATGGACAATTTCAGTTTATCCTGGGTGATAAGCTAAAATTCAAGGCTTATTTTCGAGGGTTGGAAAAATAAAACACCCACCACAACTCCCAACAGGTAACCACGCAAATGTAAAGGAATAAATTTTTAAAACACAGGAACTAAATGATCAAAATAATCTGTACCTTGCTTGAAAGGAATGCAGCAAGGGGGGAAAAAAAGAGGGGGAAGGAAAAGATGTCAGTGAAGCTGAGACACTGTGCTGCGATGCAGCACTCCACGCTGCCCCGGAGCCAGTCCAGCACATTTCTTTAGCTTAGTCCAGGGCCAACTCTTCAGCCTGCCTGACAAAATTTTAATGAAATGTTTCACTGCTGTGGAGATTTTAACCATTTGAGCACAAAGGATGAACAGCTCCTCACTTTGCTCGCTGCATTCTGAATTTTTCAACTCCTTCAAAAGAAAATGCTTTTCTTGTCTTAGAGACCAAGTTTACAAAGGACATTTTCCACTGTTTTCCTAATCCTGTAACCTGCAGGTTTTGGTGTCCAAAAGCAAGTTCTGCTTCTATAAGATTCAGACTCTGCTGGGAAAGCACAGGGAGCAGTGGCTAAGCAGTTTCCTCTCTTTCCTGAGATACACAGAAAGACTTTGTAACTCTTCTAAAGGCAATTAAAACTGAGACAACTGCACAAAGTTTTTACTTTTTAGTTCTTTTTAGCAGGGACATGAGCCAGATAAGAATCACAGAACTGTCAATCCAAGATGCTCAAGTCCAACCTTGACCAAATATCACCATGTCCACTAAACAGCACCACAAAATGCCACATCCAGTTGTTTTTTGAACACTTCCAGGGATGGTGACTCCCCCAGCTCCCTGGGTAGCCCCTTCCAGTGGTCAACAAATGTTTCAGTGAAGAAATTTTTCCTAATATACAAGGTGAGTGTTTTGAAATAGGGAGATTTTGTTGCTCTGAGGAAGAAAGGTAAAAATTAGGATGCAAATGAAAACATACCACAGTCAGAATCATAGACAGACTTCTATCCCCATTTGATTTTCTTCTACATATCCTTAAAAAGCCTGATGGTCATAGTTTGATTTTTTTTCTGAGTAAGATGCGAGCCTGTGAGCTGAACAAATGAGGAAAATAGAGCATGAGCTGAGCCTTACAGACTTTCACACATTAGGCTGGTACAAGGTACTCAACAGATGGCAAGATTCCTGAAAAAGCCAGCCAGGATTTTGCACATGGCAAAGCAACAGTGAGTAGAAAATACTATGAGAGATGAGAAGAGACAAAAACAAAAACCAAAATAAAAAAGGCAGAAAAGCTTCAAAGAGGTTATTATATCATATTAGCAAAAGACATTTCTAGACAAAGGTAGAAACATGTCAGTGTTCCAGAGGAGGAAAATCAATGACACAGACTTTGCTCTTCCTGATATTCTTTGTGCATGGGAGACACTCTGCAGGTATCAGAGCTGATCAGGGCCATTTCTCCTGTCACTGGACAGCAGCAATCAGGAGTTACAGGCAAGCAGAGCTATTTGAGATTCCTGCTCTCAGGTTGTCCTTCTGGTATTGTTTTCCATACATTCCTCACCAGAGCGAGCTGATAATAATTATCATTATTATGATAATGGACATTAGAGAAACATCTATGAATTTTGTCCAGAATGCAGAATGTGGTTTTTTTCTCAAAGCAAAATTACTAAGTTGATTAAGTTGACCTGAATTCCTCCTCCCTTTCTCTTTCAGCCAGTATTCCCTACGTGTTTGTTCCTGGAATATTATGACCCCTATGTATGCCTTCCTGTTCCTTGGGAGATTCAACACACATCTAGGAGAGTCTGGTGTGATGAACACACAGCTCAGCAGCACTTAGCCTGGCACTGCAGAGTGCAGAAAACATCTTGTTTTGCACACAGTTATGCCACAAATTCTGATTTTCAATGGGAAACAAGGTCCCGTGTGTACAGTAAATAAAGAGAGAATGTCCACAGACTCAGTGTGCTGTTTTCCATCAGGGACTTTTCAAAGCAAGTGGCTTTCACAAAGGAGGTGAGGTGAGCAGAGCTGCCACTACACAAACATCTGAGGATTGGATTGTTTGGGTTTTGTGGGGAGTTGAGTATTTTCACTCCACAGAAACCAAAGTTACTATTCCAAGTTATCAGTAAAATATAGAGTTAGAACTGCTCAAATCTAGGGACAGCTTTTGCTTTTCCTCAACTCACCCCACTTAATTTGAACAACCATCACTCGCAGGAATGTTTGCTGTAGTGGTATAGAATGTGATAATAAAATTATTTCTACTTTTATTAATTTTTCAGTTAAAAATCTAACGACCACCCACAATTTCAACTCCATCCCATCCAGACTTGGGAGATCATAACCTCCACTTGGATACCAAGTACAAAGAACAGTTACAATTCAAACTATTTTACTTCTTTTGTGGTAGAAAATTTGTCATGGTGAAGTTAAGCATTATAGTTGCATGACAGTAGCACCACAAAGAAAAACCCAAAAGGTCAGCTTCAAAACTGAAACATTAAAAAAAAATGTTCATTATAATTCATAAAACTTTAAAACTTTTCAGAAATACAGCTTCAAGAGCAAAACCAGCACTTTGGGGGCAATCATCACTGCGCTGTATAATAGTGAAGAAAAAGCAGTGTCCTCCTTCCTTCGGAATTTGACATTTCTGTCATACACAGAAGTTCTGAATAAAATTCTAAAAATAATTGGTCCCACATTATCTCATTTACAATAAGTAGAGAAAAAAGATACCTAGGGCAGAAGGCACTTTAGATGGTTTAAAACCCAGTGGTGGAAATTGAAGGTAAGACAAATTAAAGCTAATGGTAAAATGCACTTTTTAAAGGCTATTTCACCATTACAGGAACTGCTGTAAGAGCAGAGGAAGTTTTCTGCCACTGAAATATTTCCATAAAATTGGCTAACTTCCAAAAATGCCTGCTTCAGCTCAGACTTCTTGGCTTGATGCTGAAACCTCAGAAGGAAATTTATCAGGATCAGATTAGATGGATGATCAGTAGGAAGTTTTCCACCAAGGCTACAAGAATAGGTTCCCAGCAACTGGATAACATTCCATCTTTTTATAATTCAGATCATTTGCTCTCCATTTGTAGCTATTCCCCTCATTACTCTAGCCCCAAGCACCTATAGCCTACAGGCAATTACCAAGCAAGCAGATAAACTCAGGGAGAGGATTTGGATTGCCAACAGCACTGCACTGACCAGCAAGAGATAGAAAAACAAACGAAGAATAACATGGAAGAATTAAAACAAAAAGACAAGACAGCTGCCCATAGGGAACAAGCACCATGCAGTAGGGGCAAACTCCACAATGGCTTTTGGTAAACGATCAAGGTTCTATGCAAAGAAAACCTAATGCTGAATTTCTCCAGCAGTGAAGAATGCAGGATTTCAGATGATTTTTTCATATTCTTAAGAAACAAGATTACATCACCTGCTTCTCACCCTCTTCATGGGATGGAGCATTTGGTGGTTATTTTGACAATATTCCCAACTGTACATCTTGTGTGATCTTAGGCAAGTCATTTATTCCTTGTTCTGGACTGTCAGCTGCTGTATCAAATGGCAGCAACAGTAATAATTGTCTATGACTTGCAGTTAATAGTAATAAAAGTATTACTTGCATTTGCACAGTGTCTAATGAAAAATGAGTGGAATTTCACGGAACTACTCAAGAAAGTTACTGAAATGGACTGCTCACCTTGCTGGGCATTTGATACAAAGATCTAACCTAGCTGAAAGTAAGTTTGATAAAATTTAGACACATTAGTTACTGCCATGAAGCAGTCTAGAAGATTTCTTGCTCCAGAGATTACCTTTATTACAAAATATGTATTTTAATTGCTTCTTGTCATTTGTCTTTTTCTCTTCTCAGAACTATTTCAGCTAAACCAATAATGTTTTAAGAGCCCCAGGTTTAAAATTAGCAAGTCATTCTGAGTTCTCCTCTCATACCAATCTGCAGAGTGTGATGTATTATGCTCACTGTATTTAATAACCACAGACAGCTGAAGCACATCCAAGTCACTTAACAGTAATATTTATACTAATATATTGTCAAACTACACACCTCTAAGTGGTACAGCAAATATTCCACACAAAAACAACATGCACCAGTGCAAAGGATCAATTTCCCAATGTAATATTCACAGTACTTTTGATCTTCTACTATCAGAGAACATGCTTTTTATTCCATTTAAACACAAGAACATTAGGAATTTAATTTACTCTAAGATTACACCTACAGAAAATCAGGTCTAAATGAATCATAGAGAAATATCTAAGAAATGACACTCTATTTGATCAACCCCCTCAAAGTCCTACACTTTCCCCTCTTCACATAACTTTTTTTTCATCACCTGTTTTTCCCTCTCTCACTTCATCAGTCACTGCAATACACAGCAAGATCAGCAATTTAATGGCAACACAGAGAAACTAATTTCATAAAATGATCAACAAAATATGAGCTGGATCTGTTTTATCTAACACACTATTAAAAGCTGCATTTATTTAAGTCTCAGGGTTTTTTCCCCTTTGTCTTACAAAGAATTGCCTCTCCTCTACTTTTGATAATTTTACATACTTTTTATTGCTTGGAAATTTCAGTTTTTTGAAGTCAATCTTGTCCTACACCCCCAACAAAGAGCCAGCCTCTGACTGATCAATGATAAATTTAGCACATCATCATTCTTAGAAGTAAATTTAAAAGCTTTAAACACACTTGTAAATAAATTGAAATTGTCTTAAGCAATCTCTCTTCCAGACCATCTTCCTAAAAAATGGCAATCTATGACATTTAAAACCTGGTTTGCCCATAAACATCAAATGTGGAGCTTGCTGGGATGATTCTCCAGTCACTTCCCTCAGTGAAACAAAGTTGGTGAAGCAGATTCTGAGGTGCCCTTTCAAAAATGCCCTGGCATCAATTACAGCCATCACAGTCTGCACTTCCCATTTCTTCTGAGCAAAACTAGCACACCTGACCTACTCTTCTGGAGTCCCCACAGTGATAAATTACTAAACTTCATTCTCTTTCTCATACGCCTGGGGAAGGCAGCTATTAAAAATGCCACTTGTAGCTAAACAGAACATTCACAGTCTAAAGATTCTACTTTTCTTTTATCAAGATGCTCTTTATTTCCTTGGGCAGCTGCCCAAAAATCAAAACAAAACTCCAAGCCTTACTGTGATCTGCCTCTATGATTGAGGAATTGAAAATATTTCAACAAAAAAAGTTATTTGAAATATTAAGAAACTGAACTTGCTTGCAGACTTATTTATTCTCAAAGGGAGAGAAAAAACTATGGCACAATGTTTATCACAGCCTGCACTAAAGCTAGTCTTCATTACTTGTCAATGCACTGAGTTTTGTGGGTAAAAAAACCACAGGAAATTATTAAATCCATAAAATTTATGGAATTTCAAAAAAGTTCCATCAAACATTTGGAAAGAAAATATTATCATATGCAGGATGAGCAATAGTTAAGTAAAAAATGCAGCAGAAGGCTGAAACCAACTTCAGCAGCAAATGTCTGCATCTACAACACAAGCAGTGTAAATGTACACGGGTGAGAAACAAGTAAATAAGGCACCTGAAATAAAGAGTGGTCTTTGATCCAAACCCTGTCTGAACTACCTCATCTGTTCTCATTAAAAGAGGAAAACGAAACAGGCAAGAACTTGCAAGTGCAAAATTAATGTGTAGAACCCCAGAGGGATTCTGAATTGGTGACACCTGCCCATGGAGCACACAGCAGGTCACATTCTGAGAGCTCCAGGCTGCAGGGGCTCTCGGAGCTCTGGAAGAACATTTTGAGGAAATTTATCATCTGATGCAAGCAGAGCATTCACACAAACATCTCAGTTTCTAATTATTCTTAAAATTTCATACAGAGCTGACTGGACTTTCACCACCCTGTTCCAGAGGTTTGTTCCAAACCTCCCTCCTTCCACTTCAAGCTTCCAGTTCAGCAGGACTTCACAAGAGCCCATCTTTATTATTTCTCCATTATTCTAACCTAGTCATCTTCCCCTCCTTTTCTCCCCTCACTTTCTCTACAGCCAACACCCTCCTACAAACCCAACCTCAGCCTTAAGATTTTTCCCTGACTTATCACAATGTCATTATGGATGTGACCACCTCCAGCTGTTCCCATAAGCTCTGTTTATTGTGTTGGTGTCAACTTTCATTTTTCTTCGTCCATCTTTAGACAAGAAAGAGATGAAGAGTGGTTTATACAGGAGACTGCACCTGCAGCTACTCCTGATGAGAGATTTGTTTGGGTATAAGCAGGGTATCATCACTTGTTTTCTGAGTGACAGTGAAGAAAGTCCATAGAAACAGTGCTTTTGACAGGCAGACAGTGAACCCATCCAATTTTTTCTATTAGTACTTTATAAAATTTTTGATCCTCCTTTCATGTCAAATAAAACGGGAAAATAGCAAGTTCTAAAACATATTGTGTTGAAATTGTAGATGCTACTGTGATAATATTGAATGTAAAATACAAGACAAGCTGAATGGATTGAATTAATCCAAATCCAAGGGCTAGTAGGATTTTTTCAACCCCTGCCTCTAGGGAACAGCTTTAGACAAATATTTTCTTAGTGTTCTGAATTACAGTCCTCTCTAGGGCACAACAGGCTGTTCCTTCCTTGAGAGACCAATTCACAGAAGAGAAGGAGTGGTGAGCAGAATTTGTGTGGAATGCTCAACTATTTATAGAACTCCAGGGAAGGTAAGCAATGCTGAACTGGGCAGAGAAGGAAAGTTAAAAGCATTTAGACCCAGACTGTTCAAAAATTGCCAGCTTTCATCCAGATCCAGATCATAATCAAATTTTGCCAGACAGGTACCAGCTGCCAAAAACCCATCTCTGCCTTGTTTCTGCAGAATGACTCTACTTTTCTAATCCACTTTATCTCAAAGAAAACTGCAATTCTTGGCCAGGAAGGCAAGAAAAAACACCTTGCTGACCTGGCAAAGGTTGATGTGGCTCACAGCTCCAATCTGAGCAGGCTTCAGGAAATGTGAGTGGCCTTCTGGCACTCATATCACAAATTGTCAATTATAAAAAATAAGATATGTATTATTTTGATAAAAATAAGATTTGGAAGTGAAAGAGCTTTGTTTATTTTTCATCTTCTACTTTCTTGAAAGTTATTAGGGAAACAAGAGATAGAAACATAGGAGTTGACATGTTTAATACTGAGGGAGAACTCAGGGCCACAGAATTTACAAGCATAGTAATGAATTCCAGAACAGGACAGTGTGGGAGTACAACATCTAAACTGGACTATGTATTTCTGCCTAAGATCTCATTCCTATATTCACATTTCTGCAATGAAGAGGAATCTAAATTTCAGTTGTGTTCTATAGACTCAACATCAACTCTAACTTCAGCAGCACTCAAAATTATTTAAAAATTTAAAAAAAAAATCCCACTTGTTGTGTTTAAGGGCTTAAAATTAGAATAGATATAAGGCTTATGAATAAAAGGAGTTAGAACTTAAATTATCAACAATATAAAGTTTATCCCTATTAGCAGCACACTTTCACATATAAGAGTAAAGCCTGAGAACTGAATAGAAAAAAATCCAATTAAGGCCTGCGTCTCATCTTAATACACTGCTGAGTAAATCAGAAAAGATACATTAAAGACAGTGTGTTAAATTAAATTAGCTCTGCATACTGTATTTTAACACTTCCTACCATTTACTGAGAGTGCAGGAACAGAGCAGTTTTATGAGAGTACTTAAACCTCTCCAGCTTCTGCAGCTGAATCTCCAGGATTACAGCTCACATTCAGGATGCAGAGGGAAATTCTCCTGAACAAACAAGTCTCAAAACAAATAAAGAAGTCAGCCAAATCCCTTATAAATTATAAACCAGCCCTGTCTGCCAAACAACAGGCCAGTAAGCACTGGGTGTGTTTAACAGCTTAAACCAAGGTTTTAAAAAACTCACAATATGCTTTCAAAGTTTTCAGCACCCAGCTTAAAGAGTTCTCCATTTCAATTCTTCATTTGGGTTGGACTGATGTCTAAAGCTCAAGTCCATATGGAATATGGAATGAAGTGCCAGTGTGTTTCTTCCATCTGACAAGAAATAGACTACATCCCATAATTACAGCTTCCAAGCATGAAAAGCAGTGCAGAATTCCCTAGATTAAAACTGACACTGTGTTTGCTGAGAGATTATGACATCTGGTTAAATTTCTCACTGCAGCTTTTGCATTATGACATAGAATAGTTGATTATCTAAAAACACTGCAGTGTTACTCAAAAAATAACAGATTCAGCCTCAAAACTGACATTCACACACCAGTATCACCACAGCAATGGTGAAAGGATGAGTAACCCTAAGCAGGGTAATTCAACCTTTCATGCAGATGCACCCTGGAACAACCAAGGAGTTCAGACAAGGCTCAGCACAACAGCCCAGCACTGAACAGCAGAAGAGTATCTGAACACAATATTACACTGTGAGATTCTATTCAGCTTGAGGGTATAAGCAAGTTTTATGATGAGGTCATAAAGCAATTTTTACACTGAATTTATGAGCTCATTGCAACAGTCATTTCCAGAAGCCAGTGACTGGTTTATTAGAAGAGAGCCTCCAGCAAAATTGGAAACAGAGATTGCAGAGAAGCTCGACTGCAATATCCAAGACTGAAGCACAAAAATTGTAAGGCAAACAAGTAGGGAGGGCAGGTTTAAGTATGAGGCTTATAAATATCTGAACAAGGACATTTCAGAATCAGCAACGCGAGAAGCATTGATTTACACTCACTTTCATTTGCAGAAATTCACTTTTATTTGAAGATGAGCTTATGCACAACATGCAGGATTGAAAAATAACCACTACCCCTGAATATTCACACCAGACACCTATTGTTAAATCATGAATAAGTGACAGCAGAGTGTTTTCACCGCACATACAAATTTTTTAAGATCCATCTTGCTTCTTAACTTAAAAACTCCCACTTGCTTCTTACATTAGTCCTTGTCAAACCACTCTAACTGGCACAACAATAAACCAAACGTAACCCAGCGCTCATCCCAAACTGTTTGTCCCCAAATGAGGGACAAACAACAGCCCACAAACCCAGATTTATTCTGCTGCCACAGGGAGAAACTCAAGGATCTTTTAAGGAGGTTCTAGGGAACTCAAAAAGGTTCATAAATATCAAATATTTTGAGACTCAGTATCAAAGGGAGCCTTGGATCATCTCTCGTGTGCAGATCCCAGCTTGTTTCATTTTAGACAGCAATGACTGAGAAAAAGCATTTGACAATGAACATAATTCACATACTCAAAGACACCCAGTCTAAAACAGAGAGACTCAAATCCAAAACTACAGCAAATTCCTCAAAACTCAACCAAGAAAACTGGACCACAGCACATTCTAATTATATCTTTAAATGCTTTATAGACTGGATTGTTTACAGCAACTCCCTGTATCCATGTTTTAGAATTTATATAGCTTTCATTTTAAGCTACTGGTGGTTCCTACGCTGCTTCCTACTGAAGAGCAGTGTTAAAACAGAAGTCACAAGGAGAAATCCACACTATCACAGAATGACTGCCTAAAGAGGCAAATACATCTCCTCAGTTATAACAAGTAATTTTTTATGGTCATTTACCCAATTCCCACTATGTCTGTCCATGTACATAGAGACTTAATTATTTGGCTAGCCCAGTGAATCAAAAAATATTTCTAGTATAGTTCTAAATAGTTTTGAGGTCCATAGGCATTTTTAATCCAAGCAGATCCAATTACTGGTTTATAGTAGTTTAACTGGGACAAAGAGGTGCTGTACAGCAGTGATGCTCATCAGGCTCAGGACACAGAGACATTTACTCAGCAAAGAACCCTTTGATGCTGCTGGAATTCTCTACTCAACATAGTTTTTATCATCTGAATGGTTCCTCCATTACAAAATGCCAATTAAATCAAAATTCATTCCATAAACCTGGCAACAGGATCCAGCATGTGCCATCCCACCGTATTGTTTCGCTACACACGTTAAAAACCAAGTTTCTGCTGTACAGCCCTCCAACATCCTTCTAATACTATCACACAGATCATTGGGAACCTGCAACTTCTTGGTTGCCAGGACAACTGATTGACAAGCAAAAAGTGCACCAAAATGCTTTTTTCTTCATGTACTTGGTGCAAAGTTCTGCATTTTGAGATTTTTTAGTCTTATCTTGAAGTAACATTCCCCTTGCTGCCATGACTGAGAAGCATCCATAGGTCAGACATTCTACACAAAGCTCTGAACTTAAAAAGTAATGCTGGACATTTTATTCACTTAAATAGTAAATTACTTCCGCAATCATGCTGATTTATATTTATAAACAATTGGGAAACACCTTCCTATGTCATAAAACACAAAGGCCTTAGTAATTTTGCTAACACCTTTCCTATGCTGCAGTCACGTTTTCTGCACTGCAGAATCAATTGATGATGAATTAGCAGTGCTAATGGTCCAAAAGAAACACAGTTACAAATTAACAGTTTCACCTGTTCACTCCTCAGATAGCATTGTGAATATTCTCACTGTGAAGGATGCAAATTCACAGGCAAAGCAAGTCACTGAGAAAAGCAGAGCTTGTGTTTGCTTCTCAGCCAAACACATGTGAAGCCAAATATTGCCTCAAACAACACTTGCTCTGATTCCTGATGGGATGAGCTGATGCAGAACACAGATCTGTGCAGGGAATGTATCAAATACTGCACACAACACAACATTCACCAAAACTTGGGAAGAGACCAATGAAGTGCTGCAGCCCATTATTTACAATCTTTCTTATTTTGATTTTAAATTATATCTCCTTCAAATCTGACCATTATGAAGCTAAACTTATTTCATGCTCAAAACAACAATTTTACACCTCCAACAGGTAAGATCTGCCACAGAAAAGCAAAGAGCAGCTTAGGCCAGGGCAGACTCTTGGTAAGCACAGTGTAGCTTCCACCTACACAACTGTTCTTCCACGTACACAACTGTTCTTCCATCCTGCTACTTTTATTTCCTTTTCCTTTGACTCTCTCAACTATTCTGTTTGATTATTTGTATGAACACCACTAAAAAAAAACTCACTACAAGAAGGCCAAGATTTCACAGAGAAGCATCTTCCTACAGAGTAAGTAACATGAGAAAGCACCATGAGGTGAGCTGACAGCTCCCCCAGTACACTGCAGGGACAGCCAACTCTGCAATTTCCACTCTTAGCCTGATCTTTCTTCACCTTTTTTGTTTGTTGGCTCTAATATAACAATCCAAACACAGAACATCAAGCTGTGCTAAAGGAAACCAAAGGGAAATATTTATGAGACAAGGAAACCTTTGTTTTTTAATCACACAACAAACCATAGCACAGTACAACAAAAAAACCACAGTTTTTACTTATTTTGATGTCATTCCCTTACCTTGACGTGACTGAAATCACCAACTTTGCTGCTTTCTTGGGGATTAAGAGGTTTGGTCTCCACTCTTGGTTTGACAACCTGCCGGAAAGGACTGGAGAGTGGGAGTCCACTGACACTGATTCCATCTGGAAAGCAGAATAAATAGAATTACTTTTGTTTGTCTAATGCTATGTTTTGTTCCAATTAATTTATATCTGTATTATCAAAGGGAGAGAAGATACACAAAAAGTGATATTAACCCTTTACACAAAAAGACACAACAAAAGACAAAGATTATTTGGCCGTTTCTCCCAGGACACCAAAAATAATCAAACTTGAACACACCAAAAACTCAGTGAATATCATGCAGAAGGATGGCAACTGCATTTGAAATATCACAACAGAGATGTCAGAGTTAATTATCTAAAATTAGTTTTAACATAAAATAATAAAAATCAAAGTTTGTGGTTTTCCATGACAGTGTGACCCTATCAGCTCCTTAGGATGTTTAAATTAATTTCTGGTATGAGGATTTATTTTTCAAGTATATATTGTGGAAAATGACAGAAAATAGAGATGTCATGTTTTGTACATCTACTTATGCAAAAATAGATAAAATAGTTCTCATTTATAAAGGAGGCAGAATGGAAACTGAAGGTTTCCATTTTAAGAGTCTACAAAAAAAGCTTAAGAAATACCCTGAGAGGAATGTCCCCAGTTTGGTGTTTACTCCCAGTCTGGGTACTGGCACACACAGGATGACAGCAAGATACAACACCACAACTTAACAGTATCTGTTACTGCCAACAAGGTGTAACTTGAAGGTATATAAATGCACTGCAGCATATTTGGGGTTCTCAACCCAACCAGGGCTACACTCTAAGCACAAACTTAAAATGTGTGAAAATTACTGCTGAATCAAAAGTTAGAAGAACAACAGAATTAAAACAATGAAGCCTTAACAAACAGTAAAACTAGATTCACTATTTCTTATTATTTAGATTTACATCCAAAGAAGAGAAAGACTTTGTTCCTTGATGCTGTGAAGAACAACTGCAATCCACAAACACCAACTAAATACAAACAAAATCTCATGTACACCAGCAGGGACATACAGCAGAAACACTAATTTGTTACACAAAATCCAAACATATATGCTAAATTACTCCTATGAAATCTGGATGTGCTGAGGATACATCCCTCAAAAGAAGAAACCATAAGAACAAGATGGAACATGAAAGGGGTTTTGCTTCATCAAACTTCACAGGTATCCAAATGAGAAAAAACTTGGTAGTGGCTCACATTCCCATATTCTCTTACTTGCAACTTCCTTCACTAAGTAACTCTAAAATGCACCTTAGCACTGAATAAATATCCTGTTCTATCAGTTCCTGGGGGAGAGCAGGACAGGAGGTGAGAGAACCCTGCCAGTGCAATGCAGCAGGACCATGAATGAGACAAAATCCAGAACTACATTTGATCACAGGCTTTGAAAGCTTCTCTTTCAAAATAAAAATTAGAAGTTTTAATTGAGGAAAAATATTCTTCTCCAACTGATGAATGATTTTCACTAGTTCTATATTTAGAACAAAACCTGACACTGACTGGTGCATAAAATTGCAAATTAAAACATGAAAAGAACCAAGTATGAAAACCTGCATGGCATTAGTCAGATTTTCCACTTTTTATATGGCATGAGCTTTATTTCTTTGAGAGAAGAGAAGATAATACCTAAAACAACATCACAGAGATACAACTAATGCCTTTCTTAATTATTTTATCCTTAAAAATCCCATTTTATATTTAATTTCTACTGGGGGGGGGCGGGGACGAAAAGACAATAGTTTAAACATTTTCTCTGGAAAGAAGAAATTTTTGACTCTCTAATCTGTATCTGAAAAAGGAGGTTTTCTAGCAGAGACATCAGGATGAAAGGGAAGTCCAAGGTAACTTGGTAGTGGCTGAACTTTTCATTTCAAGTCTGTGGCGCTCTCACAGAGCCAGTGCCAGGCACTTTGTTATGCTGCAAATGACTCAGCCCTTCACAGCCTGGACTGCTCGAGGCAGCTTCTCTGTCAGAGGAAAAAAAATTCATTTTCTGCCACAAACAACTATTTTTTTTAATTATTTTGTTTCTTCTGTTCTTTGATCAGGCAGCAATGGGGGAAAAGACCTTGCCCAGCTCCCCTGCAATACGTTAAATAGTCAGAATGAGGGAAATCCTGTTAAAAACCCTGGTAGGCTGCAAAACTTAATGTTGGCAGGAGAAAACAGTGAGCATCAATGAAGCAGTTCTCCAGAAGTTTTACATTATTTATACTCATATTTTTTGAGATTTCATACATTTTATTTTTGTTCATGAAGTTTAGAGAGATGAAGATGCTAAATCCTCCATAGTTTTCTTTTGTCCCTACTGTCAAACATCCTGAGCAGCCTTGTACTATAAAAAGAATAATTGTCTTTCTACTCTGTCCAGAAATTTCCCTAATTTCAACAATCCACACTGAATATTTCCATGGTAACAGCATATGACCAACACTTTTTCCATGGTAACTGCAAAAACACAGCTTGCCTTTCCAACATCCCAGTCACTGCTGTCACAACAGAGCAAAATCTCTTACCAGCATTTCCTCTCTTCTATCAAATGTTAAGTAAATTGTCAATTTAACTTCATTAGCCACTTTCCCAGCGCACTGCATAGAAGAATCCCACAAAATTCCTTACTTGAATGAGGGGAAGTGCATTCAGGGAGTTAAACCAGCAGATTTACAAAGCGGGAACGAAGCACAGAAGGAAGAGGTGGCATGGGACAGCTCCTGTCCTGTCATGCTGTGCTGGGCAAGGATCACTGGCCTGACCCAGGGGACAAAAATGGATCCACTTTTCAACAGGTACATCACAGCTATGGAGGCCTCAAACTGCACAGCAAGGAAACACTTAAAAACTGTTCCACTGACAGCAGGACACCCCAGAGGTTTGGATTCCAAGGCAGTGTCCCGGCAATTCGCTGTCACATGAGATGGAAACAGTGGAAGGTTTTAGGCTGAAGTGCTGCTTCTTTCCAGGAGAATTTCATACAATCCAACAGCAGTGCAGACCTGCTTCCTGCAGCTTCCTGAACAGCAGCACAGGAACCCCAAGAGGGGCAGGAGGAGGAGGAATCCCAGAATCATTCAGGTTGGAAAAGGCCTCAGAGATCATGGAGTCCAACCTATGACCAGACATCACCACGTCAATCAGACCAGACCCCTGAGTGCCATATCCAGTCCTTCCTGAAACACCTCCAGGGATGGAGATTCCACCACCACCCTTGGCAGCCCATTCCAGGGAGGGCAGGAGGGGCTGCTGGCCCAGAGCAGAATCCCCCCCTGCAGCCCAGGGATGTTTCTGGGAGGATTCTGCCCCTCTGCTCTGCTCTGCTCTGCTCTGCTCTGCTCTGCTCTGCTCTGCTCTGCTCGGGGGAGATCCTCCCCAGAGTGGTTTGTCCAGCTCTGGGGCTCCCAGCATCAAAAGGATGTGGAGCTGCTGGACCAAGTCCAGAGGAGGCATCAAAAAGGATAAAAGGGCTGGGATGCCTCTCCTCTGAAGACAGGCTGGGAGAGCTGGAGCTGTGCAGCCTGGAGAAGAGAAGGCTCCAGAGAAAACTTAGAGCCCCTTCCAGGGCCTAAAAGGGGTCCAAGAGAGCTGGAGAGGGACTTTTTGCAAAGCCATGGAGTGACAAGGCAACAGGGTGCCTTTATCCAGAGAGTGATGAGGCCTGGCACAGGCTGCCCAGAGAATTTGTGGACACCCCATGCCTGGAAGTGTTCAAAGCCAGGTTGGATGGGGCTTGGAGCAACCTGGGATAGTGGAAGGTGTCCCTGCCCATGGCAGAGAGGTGGAATGAGATGATCTTTAAGATCCCTTCCAATGCAAACCACTCTATGATGCTACGTCACAGAACCATACAGTTTTTGGGAAGTACACAGCTTGGTCATAACATTTGAAAACTAAATGCCACCTCAAACCACCTGTTTATTTTGTCAATTCATGCCTGACTGAAATTTCAAAACAAAAACCTCTTGGTAGGCAACATCTCATAAGAACACTGTAACAGCTTTAAAGTATTTTGATCATGTGGAAAAATAGAAAAAAAAAAAACTCAAGACAGGAGACAGATTCTGCTTGCTGAACTTGAATGCCTTTTTTTTCCCCCCTAGAGAGAGAGAACTGTATTCTCATTAAGTGCACAGAATTCTAGAAACTTGCTAGCAGCAACAAAGAGCAGAGTAACACTAGAATTCATAGAGTTTGAGGCAATATAATCCACCCCTCACACTTCAGGTGGGCACTGAGATGCAGCTTCTTCCCTATCTCAAAAATGTGCTCAGGACCATCACAGGAGGGACTCCAGGCAGCAGCACTCCAGGCAAAGCTCCTGGGAATGCAGCAGCTCGGGCTCCCAGGAGCAGGGCACAGCCAAATACCAGACTTGAGCTCTTCTTTGAAACCCCATTACCTTTGAAGACAATAATTAACAGTAACAAATGCATTGTAAGTAAGGATTTATGTCCTGAGGTTGTTGAACTGAACTAAAATTGGAGGATAAATTTACAGTAAGTGTGAATGCAACGAAAGAGAACAAACGAAGTGTGAAGGAGTTCATAATAAATACTAGAGATTATGTATGCAGATTACATTAGGTGCTAAAATAAAGTGCCTCGGCAAAGGAACAGCAGAACAGGATGGCAGGTTTATTGGCCTGTATGTGCCAATAATCAATTTATTGTTATTTGCCTCATGTTTGTCTTAGTTATTTACATTGTAAAGGTATAGGGTCTGAAACACCAGCTCTCTGTGTATTTGTGTAGTGACTGGTACGACTGGTATAGGCTGAACTACAATGGCACTTACATACTGTTAAAAAAATCCCACCCTATATTAGTCAAATCGTGAGACAAGATGATTTATCTGGTTTAAAGTGAGTGAGAAGAGAAAAGGGCACCTTATTTTCTCTAAGTACTAAAGCTGGAATTCAAGAAGAATTCTGTAGTTGTCAAAAAAGTTAAGAATATTTTTTCAAGTTACACCGCGATGAATTTATGGAAGGCATAGAAGCATCTGTATTTAAAAAAATAGAACAAAAGGAAAAAAACTCATTTACCCATTTTAACAGTACAACTAGACTGACATCTTCAAACTGCAGAGACAAAAAAAAACTTCTTAGAAATGAAGTCACTTCCAAAGAATACTCAGAATGATTAAATGTTATAAAGGCTACCAGGCAGAGTAACACAGAAGTGATAATACTGAAACATCTCTGAGGACCCCATCATCATCATCAGTGACACCATTATCCTAAGAGAGTCCTCCAGGCTACTTAGTTTCTTGGAAGAACTGTCAAGAGAACATTTAAATTCCAAACCAGGTATCATTCCAACAAAAAAAAAAATGCTTTGTCTGTACACTGTGTAAGTGCAGGGATATTTTGAAGTAGATAAAATCTGACCATTAAAGCAGAAAAACAACAAAGGGAGTATGAAAAATACACTGGTCTTGCATACCAATGTTAAGAAATACTCAAGATTAGTGCTCCTAGAAATATGCTATTATTTCTTTGCAACCTTTTTCCCCCTAGAGTGGTGCTTGAAGTTTTAGCTTTTTTACAGTTAGTTTTAGCTAACAGATTCTGTACTGCATTAGTATATAACTCTGAACTTCATATAAAGAGTTAGCACGTTCTCCTCACAGTTTAGTTAGACAAAACAATCCTTTCCCAGCCTGAGACCCAAGGACACCATTGCAGCTTCAGGCCCAGAAAGGATAAACAACAGCAAACTGGGGAGAGCAATCTGGGAGGATGGGACTTCATAACCTGCAGCTGTAATTGGACAATTAACCCCAATATGGAAATGGACCAAAACTTATAAAAGTGTGAAAACTCGTGAGTCAGAGCCCATCTTGGGTGGAGCCACGGCCAGGTTCTTGTACTGCCCAAGGTGTATCCTTTGAAGGCCTTTTTAATAAATGCCTACTTCATTCCTTTAACTCTGTCTAGCCTCTGTTCTAGGCAGCCTCTCCAGGCATCAAGAGAAGGGAAGGAGAGACTTAAGGCACAGATTTGCTTCTCTCTCAATGTGTAATTAATTAGTTACTTTGATGAGTTTATGAATTTAAATATTCTCACACTTGTCTTTAGATTCCCTATACAGGGAATAAATGAACATTAACATTCTACATAATGAAGTACTCATTGTAAATTAATTCATTAACTTTGTAAAACACTGTCCCCCATGTAACAGGAGCTTTTTTAAAAGCCTCTAACAAGTCACCATGCACACTGCAATCCAGAAAGAGCAGCTATTGTTCTTACACCATTTAGTGTCGGGAAATGCTGAATTTCAGAAATTGCAGTATAATAGCTGGAAAGGGGAATTCATTATGCTCATAATGTGAATATCCCGTTGACCTCTGTAGTCACCTTAACAGGTGCTTCAGCTCCTTGCAACTGGCTGTACCAAGCAGATCAAGCACTTCCCCCTGCCTCACCCACTGTAACAGCCTCAGAAGCAAATTAAATGCCCAATGCTGACCTTCTCAGCCAGAGGAGGAACCATGAACCATCCAGGTGAGGGACAAGAGATCCAAAGTTTCACTAAGATTTGTAGCAAACATGGATCTCCCTGCATGATCTCCCAAATCGTGGTCAACTGGCTTTAAGACATGGAATGACAGAATTGTTAAGGTTGGAGAAAACCTCCAAGATCATCCTTGTTCAACTCTCAGCCCAGCACCACCATCATATTTCACCACTAAACCATGTCCCCAAGTGCCACATCCACACATTTTTTGTAACGCTTTCAGGGCTGGTGATTCCAGGGCTGGTGAACAGGGCAGCCTGTTCCAATGTTTTCCAGCCATTTCAGTGAAGAAATGTTTGCTAACATCCAATCTAAACATCCCCTGGTGCAACTTGAGCCCATTTCCTCTCATCTTGTCTTTTGTTACATAGGAGAAAACACCAACACCCAATAAAATGTCTAAATTCAGCATAAATAAATGGGGGAAAACAATCCTAAACTTATTCATGCAGTAAGAGGCTCTCAGCATACCATTTCTGTTGAGAAGCAAGATCATGGAGTTGTGGTTCACACATTCATGAATCTCCCAAATCAATGTTCAGCAACAGTCAAAAAAGCAAATGATACATTGTGCATTACATCATGATTGTAAGGAAAGTAATATAAAAGAAAATAAAGAGCACCATTAGGTAATTACATGAACACATAGATCACCTTTCAAATAGTGTGTACAACCTCCCTCAAACAGTCAGAACTGAGAGTTCCAAAGGGACAAGGCTGACATGTGGAACAGTGCCCATAACAGGGACAACTAAGCCCTCCACAGTTAGAAATCCCCCATCTGCTGGGACAATACCCTGGGAAAATGCATCAAATCACTGCAGGAGCCATGTTCAGATGTCCTGTTACCTCTCATGCAATAAAAAAACCTGGGAACACAAGGACACCAGTAAGTGCAAAGCTGCTAAAAAGTAATTTATCTGTGACTCTTCTTGCCATGGCATGTTGTGAAGTGCTGACAGGAAGAATAAAGAATTTTTAGGAAAGGATGAGTAAAAGTGCCTAGAACCAGAGAAACCATATTCAGCCCTGGAAGCTCCTAAGCTAACAACAATTAGAGGCCAAAAGGCTAGAGGAAAAGAGAAGTATGTGCACAATTTTTCCTGTATTGTCCCACTGGAATCTGCTCTTAGCCACTGTCACAGGGTATTGGCTGCATGGTCACTGATATGATCCTGTACAGCTACTCGTGGTTTGCTTCCCTTAATCTGGAAAAACATCCAATATTTTTCTCTGTGAGACAGCACACCACCAACACGTCAGATATTCAGATTGATAACCTGGTTTACTTTCCAGTTGGATAAATGTGTATCATCAGAAACATCAGTAATTTATCCCTTCTGCACCATGTCCTGATTACAAACAGCGCAAAAGGAAACAATTCCAGCGGCAAATGAAGAGGTGAAATGAAAAAATGGAAGTAAAAATTGCCCTACTGAAGACATTGCTTTTAGGAGACACAAGTATTTGGATCATCATTGTAAATGTGATTAGTCTTCAAAAGAAAAAGGTACTACAGCTACCCTATGATTAAAAGTCGTGTCATAGTTGCCACTGATTTTTCTAGCTCTTTACTCTTCTTCCTATCAGGCCCTTCCCTCCTCTTTGGAAAGTTTAGCATTTGTAAAGTCAAAAGCAATACATAAAAAATAAAGTAGCAACTAAATTGTCAATATACTTATCCCTAATAACACTTCCAAAGAGTGTACACAGAGAGTACACAGCACCCACAGATACCAAAGTTCCAACAAAGCATTAATGGATCCTACTCCTTTATCATCACTAAATGAGGAAAGGCTGAATTGCTTCAGCTACACAACCTTTCAGAGAAGCAGGAGGTCATAGAAGGGCAAAAATGGTCTTCAAAGATTTTGCTCATCTCTGGTCCCATAAGAGCTGGATACAGGTAAAACAGAGGCCAAAATCCAAATCCCACAGCTGTTCATACCAAGAAGTATGTTATCTTCACCTTCTACAGAATACTTTGGGTTTATGTTATTTCATCAGAAAAGCTCTTTAACAAGTGCAGCTTCAGAGCTTTTTTTGACAACTGGGCAAAAGAAGGAAATCTTATATATATATGTATGCATATATATCTATATATACATATCTACTATGACATGTCACTTGCTATCAAGGGGCATTTCTCAGTTCCCTGGCACCCGTGTTTTCACAACGTCAGGGTGTGCCCTTCCTTCACTACCTGCATTTTCAACAAGCTCTAAATTGAACTTTAGTGTAGCAATACTTTAGGGTTTGTGCAGTTAAGTCCTAAAATATTTTTTAAATATCTTTCTATTTTACATTAGGGAGGTTTCAAAACCAAAATCTCTCAATCATAACCAACGACTACTATAATTTTTGTCTAAGTGCATTTGCAAGGTAAATCACAGAAATCATTCCTATTCAACCCGAATAAGCTCTGCATGTAATTTTGTTGTATTTTGCTGTACTGAAAGATTACTTATAATAGTAAGGCATACCTGGAAGTGGATCCTGGGAAAAAATCCAAATAATAGAGAGTTTTTAATACAGGAATATCTTGTTTTGTCAAGGTAATTTAATCAGTGTAAACATATCAGACAAACTAAAAAATACAGAGTAGAGTAATTACTCCAGAAAGACTGTGTTTATTATAAAAAGGAAATCATTATTACAAGTATCTGGTACTTGTAATTCCAAATAATTCTAATAGAAGCAAACACTGCGGCTTCCTTTTATTCAAAATAAGTTTAAACACATTCTCTGCAGTACAAGTATTAGGGGGATTCTGCCTTAAATTTCAGTCTGTCACTTTAGGCAAAACTGCACTCAGCAATCATTCAGAATTCTGCAATCCTGTATAATTACATAATCAACTCAATGCTATTTTTCTTTAAATCCCACTAATGTTTGTGAATTATTTTTCTTTAACTTCATAAGGTAAGGATACAAAGAAATACCACAAAAACACTGTCACAAAGTATTTTAAAAGACAGCGGGGCAAGGTCTCATTATGGGGAAGTTGGGCCAGACTCTCATGCCCAGAGCTGTCTCCGAAATTCACCCTTCAATCTGCAGAGCTCAGCCAAGGGTTGTCTTTGCTCTACGAGACACAAATACTCAAACACAGAGCCACATCACAGATCAGTTTAACACAAATGGCACAGCAATCAGAAAAGCATCTCCAGCAGCACATACAACCCTCACAAGCAAGGGGAAGTGAAAAACTCACCATCACTGAGATCCTGCAGAAGGTTTTCTTGGCAAGAAAAGTCCAGCTTCACTTTAATGTTTACAACAAGTGTTGCAATCTTTCCAGGTTTTAGAGGAAACTGGCAGAGGGTGTCTTCTAGATTCCAACTCAAGAAATCTCCATACAGCTTCTCTGTATCAAAATAAGTAAATATTTCATAAGCATAAGCCCTGCATTAAGGAAGTTTCAGTTTTGAACTGCTGTATAGAGTACTAACCAATTTGTCATGTCCTGCTTAAAATTTAAAATATTCAGAATTAAAGTATTAAAACTAATGTAGCACTAGAAAGATAGAGAAGTTACTGGGTACTGACACTGACCTGGAATCACTCAGATCACAAAGCTCAAAATATGAATTTAAGTGAAGAAGATCACTACTAGGAAAAAAAACTGCAAATAGGCAGCATTAAATATAACCTTTAACCTGCAGGGGTTCTAAATGTTCACATAGTTTTGAATCCTACACAGTTCAACTCACATGAATGCAGAGAACTTTTAATCAAAATAAACCAAACTTAATCAGTTGAAATTCTGAAACAGCTGTAACATCATTCTTCGGTTATTTACTGAGCAATAGAGAAGGCTAAGAAGACTACTGGCTTTCATCTTTTTATAAAGTCCTTTCTTAAATCTGAGAAGCAGCTTTTTATAAGACTCAATCATTAAGGATGCCAGACAGGATTAGTCCATGACAAAAGAAAATTTGTTTAATAAATTATTTGTCATTGGTCCATTTGAGATAGGGGATCTGTAATTATTAAGTCCTCCCTCATAGGCCTGACATGCCAGAAAATTATACAAAGGGGAAAAAAAAAAAACAGAATTTACTCTTCATCTACACTGGGTCTTCAGTTCTGGCCAGGGTCAACCCACCCCATCCATAAATTCATTCATATATGCAAGACCAGACAATGCTAAATACTACAAGAAGGTCTATTGATACAATAAATAAGCAGGATGGTTTGACTGGGAGAGTCCTAAATATATGTTTATTGGTTTATTATAGCAATGCATGTTATCTCCAAAGGATATTGGAGAATTCTTCTAAAAGCTCATTTAAACACTTTTTGAGCACAGCTCTGCATAACAGGGACCACTGGAAGTCACACAGTTCATCTCTACATCCTCCCAGGCTACTTGATAAGAGCAAGGTAATTAACATCTGCTGTGATTTCAGAACCTTTCCAAAACCCCATCTAAGATCCAAGTGTGAGGGAACAGGGTGGGCAAAGTGCCTCAACCACTAGAACCTGGAATAAAGGATCCTCCAAAAACAGCAATCAGAATTCCAGATTATGTTCAAATCATGCTGATTTGCACAGAAACCTTTGGTTTCCCTTTCTGGGGAAGGAGAAAACAAAGAGAATATTTTTCCATTAACTTCTACCTAAACAATAAAAGCTTTGCCCAAAAGATACTCTTCTCACAGACCACCAGATGTTGTCTTGTGTCTTTCCCCATCAAATCAATAGTACAGATTTCTTTATAAAAACAAAGACAAGGTAAAATTTAAAAATCCTCCCAAAAATTATTTCCTTAAACTCACCTCCACCTCACCTAATGATTTAGCTGGAACCATATCACCATTCTGATAATTTTCTTCTACTTTCAAGAAAAAAAATAAGTTGGTAAGTATGCCAATCTCTATCCCCTTTTCCTGTTAAGTAAAAATCCAATATGCTCAAGGAGTGTTTTCCCTCAGTGTAAACAAAGGACATATGCCAAGTAGTGGAGCACCAAACTCTTTCCAAAATGTGTTTTCTTTAAGTAAGATATTTATTTGAAGACATTACAAGTGAAAAGACTTTTGAAGTGAGAACAGCCCTTGCAGATACTTTCTAATTAACACCAGTAATTACAACACAAGATATAAATGCTTGAGCTAAAAGCTAAGCCATAGATGCAGAGAAACAGCTAATTTATATTTATCTGACACTTTGTTATAGTTTAACAATGGTGACCTTGTTCAGTAATCAGTATTACAGGGAATTATACTCTGGCTTCAGACCTTTCAGTTCAGTGGAAGGCTAAACTGGGGCAAGCCTGCATTCAGCTCTTTCTCAAGTCCAAAATCCGTGTTTAGCAAACATCTTAAGTTACAAGCAACTGTTATCAGGAGTTTTAAATAGCAACCTGTTTCATTTTACTGGGTACTAAATCCCTAAATCCTGACAAATATCACGTAAAAGCTTACTCAAAAACTAACTTTGGGTCATCCTAGGCCAATCTAACTTTTAACATGTTTTAAGGTCTGCCAAAGAAAAACTCCAGACTGACATTTTGCATAGAGAAACTTGATAGAAAAGTCTTTTGAGAGCACAAGAACCTCAATTCTTTTTAACCTTAAATCCCTTGGTAAATCTAGCTTTTTGCTACAGTTTATTTTATAAACTCAAAATAACTATCAGTTCTAAATGTACAGGCATTGGCTTTCATACATTTTAACTTCTCCTAGACCTGGCAGATAGAAATGAACCTGCAGGACTTGTTATGTTCTTTCCAATGACATAACACATTTAGGAAGGAAAGAAGCTATTGCACAGAAGTAATTGTGTTCAGAGGAGAGTGAGAATATCTGAGAGGAACAACTCTGCAGACACCAAAGGTCAGTGGAGAAGGAAGGGCAGGAGATGCTCCAAGTGCCAGAGCTGAGATTCCCCTGCAGCCCACGGGAGCCAGGGGAAGGACTCCTCTCCCTGAACAGCAGCAGGAACAATGTGTGATGACCTGACTGAACCCCCATCCCCACCTCCCTGTGCCACTGTGGGAGAGGATGGAAAATCTGGGAAAGAGAGAATGGTGGGGAAGGTGTTTTCAAGATATACTTTACTTCTTATTATCCTGTCCAATTTTGTTAGCAATAAAATTCAATTAATATCCCCAAGGTGAGTCTGTTTTGCCTGTGACAGTGATCAATGAGTGACCTCTCCTGGTCCTTAACTCATGAGACTTTCATTATATTTTCTTCTCCCTGGGGATTTGTGGAGGGGAGTGACAGAGCAGCTTTGAGGGGTGTCTGGCATCCAGCCAGGGTCAACCCACCACAATAACCCAACTCCAATTTGAAAGAATTTACAAAGTTTTCTTTAGCAAAAAAAGGTAGATAGATCTAGTCCTGGATATTCCCAGATCTTCCTGAACCTCAGAGTAGATTCTTCATTTGTGGTCTGGCAGATGTGTTCAAAGGCCATGGGAAGAATACAGATGGACAGGTGAACCTGTTTCTCTATGTTTAAATTCCTGAGGTCTGGAAAGATGAGGAATTCATCTTCTAGGAAAGAAGAGTGAGGATTTTGCTTCATCCAGGTTCATTCCGTGTGTGTAGCTGGGCTCACCACTTGTGCTATGACTGCCTAGTGGGCTCTTCTCATGTCTCAGGTTTGAAAACACCAGGGTTGTATTTGCCCCTCAGTGGATCAAATAGGTGGTTTATCAAAGCCTGCAGACTGCACTCCCTTATCTGAGGCACAAGCCTCTAACAAGAGCTGACTGGAGCCAAAGGGAAGACATCCAGCTCTGCACAGGTCATCTTTCCAAAAAAAGGATTATACTGTCTGACCCAGTGAGGGACATTGTAAGGTGGCACAGAGCTGACCCTGGCAATATGGACATGTGATGTCCAACCTACAGATGCCCCAGCTGAGGCCAGTGAGACACTAAAAGCCATGACAGACGTGTCTGTTGTGGCAGCATGACAAGTCCCTCTTGCTGATCTGCCTCAGGATCTGTTCCATAACACATGGCAGCTGAAGGACTCAAAACCCTGTGATGTCCTTTATGAACTGCACAGGGGGAGCTGCAAGTTCTTATTTATCTGAGGGCCAGAGTGGAAAACCCAAAGAGCTGCATCTGATAGTGAAAGAAGAGAAGTAAGGGAAGGCAAGTGTCTTACCTCCAGAGGTTCTCATTAACGTGACACCACTCGAAACAATGCCAGAGAAGAAGTTGGCTTCCTCAAGGACAGTGACTAGCTATAAATCCAACAACACTAAAGAAGAGAATGTTTGCCATTTACAGCACTCATCTTTGTGCTAAAAGCTGTGGCTCCAGAAACAGAAAGTAGAGAAATGGTTCAGGCAGGCAGCAGCTGCAAGAGATTCACAATCAACTGCCGAGACAGAAAGAACCAAAGGAAATCAGGTGTAACAAAAGTTGACTGAAAGCTCTTTGTGTGTGTCTGGAATTGGACAACAGCTTCTCATGGGCGCCTGAGCTGACTGGCCAGCTGTGGTCAGGCAAATGAAGGTGACCACCAATTTTCAAGGAGACCTTGAGCAGTTGGAACAGGCACATTTTGGTGAGAAGCAGTACAGAACAACCAAGAGAGAACTTCTAAATACACTATGGAGACCTGCACGTGCTCTCAATTTGATGTGTAACACCAAGAGTTTGTGTTGCTGTTAGAGATGGTTTAACATCACATCCCCATGAGTTCCATGCATGTATCCACTGACCAAACGGAGCTGCTGACATTACAGATCTTTGGTTACCTGTTGACCACCAGAATCCCATCTCACTGTACTGTCAGCCTAGCCTCGTGCATTTATATCAATTTAGGGTCATAACTAAAATAGAAGAGAGCCCATGAAAAAAGGCAAAGGTCCATCTCCAGCACAAGAAAGACCTGTTGGAAAAAGTCCAGAGGAAGCCACCAAGTTGATCACAGCACCTCTGCTATGAAGACTGAGAGAGCTGGGGTTGTTCATCCTGAGGAAGAGAAGGCTCTGGGTAGATCTTAAAGCCCTGTCCAGTGCCTAAAGGAGCTCCAAGAGAGCTGGAGAGGGACTTTGGACAGGGCATGTAGTGACAGAGCAAGGGGGAATGGCTTGAAACTGATGGAGGACAAGTTTAGCTTAAGTATTGTAAAGAAATTCTTTACTGTGAGGGTGGTGAGGCCCTGGCACATCTTTCCCAGAGAACCTGTGACTGCCCCATACCTGGAAGTATTCAAAGCCAGGCTGGATGGGGTTCTGAGCAATCCGGAATAGTGGAAGGTGTCCCTGCTTATGGCAGGAGAACTGGAAGTCCAAGGTCCTTAAGGTCCCTTCCCACCCAAACCATTCAGTGACTGATTCTATGATACTCTGCAACACCTCCATGCAATCACATTTGAAATAACATAATTATTGCATGCTTAATGTGGATCATTAGTTCTTCTGCCATGGACAGCCTTTTCCAGTGCTTTACATTGTTTCCACAGCACAGTCATTTAAAAAGTCACACTTAAGTTTTTTTCCTCCAATAACTCAGTTCATCTCAAGCACACAGTTCCAAATACAGGGGTGCATTTCACTTCTGTAAGACAAAGCAAGAAACTGAACATTCTGCTTGACAGGACCCTGCATCACCTTAAGTTCTGCTTTCAAAAGAAGGTTAAGATGATTTCCAGAGGTCCCTGACCACAAAGACATTTCTGATTGCATGATTCTGATAGCACAGTTCTCACACTGTCAGAACAAATATCATTCAGTGCCTCTCAAAATTCACTCTTACTTCTGTTTTTCTGAGATAGGGATTTAAGTTGCATTTTTTGAGTATGCATGCTTACAGCTTACTCATCAGAAATTTTCCTTTTTCTGATAGGTAATTATCATGCCTAATAACATTTAAGACACTGTCAGATACACAAAGGGGCTTCATCGTAAACATGTTTGATAAAGAAAATACAAGATGAAGTACAATTAGAAGTTTTACTGAACTTAGAGATGAGTCTATCAACTATTCTCCTTTTCCCCCACTGTTTTTAACAAGAGTTGTCATGGAGAGATGGTGCTTTTAAAGTTGCCATGACTCTCTTTTTCAACACTGTGAACCCATTAACTGTGTAATTCTAATTAACATGTGATTCACAGGCCCATATATTCCACCATTTAATACATAAATTTCTCCCATTCCCCTGAGTGCTCTACTTGGCCTCTCCATCCCACACATGCAGCCCCTGGCCCAGGAGGAACATGCTGGAATTTCTGAAATAAGAACAGTACGCCATCATACGTTTCAACTCCTAAAATTATTCCTGGTAACAAGACTCAGACCAAAAATCTATTTTGAGATGATTGGCAACTCCTGTTCTCTGAGGTTGTGGGGAAGGGGATACTCTGTTACAAAAAAATCACGAGCTTGAATACTGAAATGAACAGAAATCACAAGGTATCCCACTGCATTTTAAGGCTCTGGCACTGATAGAATAAAACCTGCAATAAAATAAGGTGTTTCTACTGTCAGTAAAGATTATGCTGCTTGTCACCTGCAGTACTTCTGTTAGGATCATTTTCATAACAATCCCTCAGAGGACAAACCAAAAAAAAAATACATCAAAAACCAAAAGCAGGATTCCCCTATCAGACTACTTTTTAATACTAACATGGACACAGTATTTCAAGAGAATTAAGTGTACACAGGGGATGAGCTCTATTTCATCCAGAGCTTCAATTATTCTTTTAACTCACAATAGCTTATTTTATTTATGCCTTGTCTTTTAAATTCTCCTCTCCATTTTTTTTCTTACTGCTCACTGAGTGAGATAGAAACAGGCTTATTTACTTCCACTCCCTCAAGTAGGACAACATTACTGCTAATAGTAATTTATTTAATGAACTAATCAGCATATTTAGACATAAGGAGAAAATAATTTAGATCCAAGATTCTTCCTCTTTACAAGTAATTGCCTCAGGATTTTTTCCCCAAGTAACACTGAAATTAAATCTAGATTTCCAAAAAGCAGGTGACCCTTTAACACACAGATGGTTCTACAATTTCTTTCATCTTTCTACATTTTCTTACATTCTCTTTCATTTCTATATTCCTACAGTAAAATCAAACTGAATTATTTCAGCTCTGTAATGGGGACTATGATATTTATTTTAAACTGACCTAAAAGAAGTGTAACACAAATAATCTCCCTTTTAACAGAGAAGAAGTCAGCAAGATTATTTCCAAATATAAATTAGCATACGGACCCTTGGTGTTGACTGTTTTTGCTGTCACCTCCAGTTTCTCCAATGGTTCTGTTCCAATATTTTCTAATTTAATGATGAGCTGCTGGGTTTCTCCATTGTACAGCTGGACAGACACATTAGTGGAGATTTCATCCCCTGAAGAAGGCTGAAGCGTATGAGCAGACCTACAAAATGTGACAAACAAATTATTATGATGAAAATGTTAAGAGCCTGTCCAGGTTACTCTATTCACTATTCTTGGAAGACTCAGAAACTACTGCTGAAGACACCAGATACCATTTTCCATTCCCATTCTTAGAACCATTGAGAACAAAAATTAACAATTTATGCATATGACAAGTCAGATTTCAAGCAATATAAATACATATTTTCACTCTGAAAGCTTGTTAAACTAACTGCAAAAACTGTAAGGAAGGGGAAAGGAAAAACAAAAATCAAGAGCAGGTCACTACAATGAGCAGGTATAGTGGACAGTGCAGGGCATAAACCTCATAGCAGTGGACCCTGGGAAAAATTCCCAGTGAAAGGTGAAACAGTGACTAGAAATGAACTCTTTGGAGCATGAATGAGGGAAGGAGGTTGCAGAACAAGACAGATGGGCAGAGGTTCCATTCCTGACTGTATTTTCTGTGCTAATGTGGAGTGGTCAGAAGGCATCAAGGATACAAGGACAGAAGTTACTGAGATTAATGACCAATAATCCCACTTCTTTTTGCAGGTATTCCTGCCATCCTTCCCTTTGATCCTCTCCTTCCTCACCACAAGACAAGCAGCCTCCACAAACAGGAGGAGATTTCAGTCTTTCAGAACAGATCTGTGACAAGGACTTCAAACAAGTATTTTTGATCATTCAGAATGTACTGTCATGTACTGTTAGCATTTCAGAGCTCTGAAATTTGAGGATGTGGAGTGAAAGGGAAAAAGGAATTTCTTTTTTCCCCCCTCATATTGACACAAAAGTATCATGGAAATGCATACTAAAAAGCAAAACAAACCATGTTTTCAGTTACTATATAAATGTACATCTATTTATTAGTGATTCTTCTGTACAATTTTGTCTCTTACTTTTTCTTTCTTCTGTGATAATTGATCTGAATTAACAATGATGCCTGGACTGGATTGCTAAGATATAAACAGTGAATTCTTGGCTTGATAGATCCCTCTTTGCCCAAAACCAAAGTTTTGAGCTCAACAATATTGCAAAATTATTTCTGCATATTTCTATGAAATTCCATGGTTTCAAGCAATAAAACAAAAAACTCAGGTTTGCATTCTAAAGCAAATAACACAGATTTAGATTATGTCCTGTTTTACTCAAGCATTGATTATACATTCCTGTGGAAGAGCTTTAATTTAGCATGTGACTAATACTTATATATGATCAAATAAAATCATCTTTTAATTTAATTTTTCACCTTGGAAGGGAGGTGCTGATCTGCAGCCTTGGCAGAGCTGGAATGACTTCGACAGTGCAGCCATTGGTCTTCACTCCTGGCAGACTGTCCAGAAGGCAATCACTGAAGACTCCAAAAACTGAAGTATGATAACCTGAGTTTTAGAAGAAAACACCAGTTATGTTGTGAATTTACTGTTTTCTGGCAGGTCTAAAAGTACTAAGTTTACTGGTCAGATCTTGTCAGTTTATCTGCTACCCAAACCACCACCTCCTCTACAGGAAAATCTTATCAGGACACATAACATGTACAGGACTTTCAAAGCCCTGAAACAACAACATTTTTAAGTACCTGACAATGTACAAACAACACATGTTCACCTCTGCATCTGTGGCATGTAAAATAAAAGAAACTGCAAAGAGCCTCTGATTTCTACAATGCGTTACAGTAACTTCTGCAGAATTCTTTACAAGATCAACATCACAAGTCATAGCATGGACACCATTTTACACCTCATCACCAAATTCACTGGTGCACATAAAACATGTCAATCTTCAACATAAGTCTCCTATTTCCTCAGAAAAATGTTTATAGGAAAGAATCTCAACTGCATCCAGAAGGATAAGAGAATCCTAAAGGAAATTATTAATGGAAAAAATATGCATGCATAAACACAGACACCTGCCATGAAAGACCACAACTTCTGAAAGTTCAGTTAGGTAGAAAAATACCTCTTCCACTGATTCCTTACCAGGCAATATTTATGAGTTATATCTGAAGGAAAATTTGATACATTGACACACAAAAGGCTGCCAAGTACAGAAATCAACTTCTCTACTTGTAATACATTTTTAGTACGTGGAACTCAAAAGGAGACAACTACAGTACAAATGTTCTGAATGCTTGATGCTATTCTGTATTTACTGAAATAGTTTCTGGGGGAAAAAAATCACATGAAAATTGTTTTATGAGCAGACACAAAAGCACTTAAGAAAAACCCAGTGAGAACAGTTTCTTCAAGTTCAAAGCCATCTTCTTTTAGTTCTTAGCTTTACTAAAATGGTTCTTATCCTGTGTCCTAACTTTGCGTTCCAGGAGGACATTTAAAAATGTGATTTGATAAGATGATTCACTCCTACTACATGTTGAATCCATCCTCTCCACATATGCCTCCTTTTCTAGGTCTGGTAGGCTTTTGTAAAAGCTCTTTAATTTTCTTCCTTACTACAAACACAGTTTTATTTAGGCTTATTAATGAAATGATATCTTGACTGCAACAGGCCGTACACCCTGGCTAAATTGTTTCCACGGAAGCAATCTGCAAAAATTTCTCTAATCTTACATGAACACAATTAATTAAGGAAAAAAAACCTGCAAGATTATCTTCTGCATTCTCAACAAAAAAGTTCAAGTAATCCTCCTCAGAAGCTTTCCAAATGAAAGCATTAATAAAGGGGAGCTGGAGTTCATTATCCTCATCCTCTCACACATGAGATACTCCAAGAATGTGCTCGTTACTGCTGCTGCAGCCAAGTGATTCATCAGGCTGTTTTTAATGAAGCCTGGTACAGGGAAAAGATTCCCTGTTTTTCTTTTTTCTTTTACTTACTGAGGAGAATTTAGAGTGGTGAACACACACGTGGCAAACAAAGCCACGCAACCCACAGGGGTGTAAAGCTCAGGTTTTACCCAGAGAGTGAGGGGAGCCATCCCTTACCATTGACAGTGATCTGCCCTGTGGTTTGGGGAACACCAACGAGAGTCACGGGATAGAGCCCAGATTCTGCAGGGAGGGAAAGGGCAGCAGGGAGAGATTCGAATTCTACTCCAGTTGTCAAGAGACCCTGAAAAAACACATTACACAGATAAATCCATTTATGATATACACTCACATTTTTATGCTACATACTTATATTTTAATCCCATGCATTACATCAGCCAAACTTTTATGATTTATTCCAATTTACTCATAGCAATTATTCTGGGGTTTAAGTTGCAGTGATTGCAGCATGCATCCAGAATTACAGCAGGGTTTGTATTCAACATGGAAACGTGCTTCAGAACTGAGCTGGGAATGATGTATGAAAAAATAATAAAGATTTATACCCAAGCACAATAAAAAAAAATCACAGGTATCATCTGCATGGTGCTGTTTTGTACCTACATTTAATTGTACCTGTGACTTTAACCTGAATATTTGATAGATTTGGGGCAGTGGATATAAAACATAAATTGCAGATCTTGCTTAGCTTTAATTACCTGGCCAAAGTATGTTTTCTAAGAGGAAAAAAGAAGTATTTGTATTTACAGATAACAGAGCAAGTCTAGCTTAACCATCCAACCTAAACATTTCAGTGAGTTGGAATAATGCATTCATTTTGCTGAACTGATCCTCTCAAGCCTAAATGCCTGCAGTTACTCCCTTAGTGTCAGAGAAATCTTTTAGCATTCTAAATTTAAAACATGGGACAAAACAGGAAATGAAGCGTAAAAAAAATCATTGAAGGGATTTCTGAATACAGCATTACTGTTCTTAGTAGAATGGGGCTTTTCTATAAGCTTGGTTAATGAATTGAAGATGCTTGAGCATAGAATGTGCTGTTAAAAGTAAATTTGATTTTGGAAAGAATATAAATCCAAGTTACCCGTAGTTTTTCTATACACATTTCTATTTTTATTTTTGAATAAGGATGCTACAAAGACCTCCATCAATAAAAGCAGCAGGCACAACTGGATTAAATCTCAACTCCATGTGGATGCTTCATGAGAACTGAGAACCCTGTTAAAGAGGAACATACTACTTTTGTGAAGAGAGAGAAAAAAACTCAGAGTTTGAGCCACAGAAAAACACATAACATACCCAAAAGTCTGTAAAATCTTTGTTCTAGCAATTACTTCTTTGTAGACTTGACACTCTTGAGACAATACCTAATTCACCCAAAGCCACTCTGGCTTTGTGGAAAGCTGCCTTAGAGAACTCTGTCCTTGAGACTGCACAAAATTCCATTTCACCATTTTACTTGAGTTGTAAGTAAATAGTCTGTCACACCCTCATTTCTACTGAATTTTCATTTTCCTCCCATCTCACATGGAGACTTCAGCTGTCAGAAACAATCCACAAAAACACAAGTAAAACCTACCTTTGTCTTTCCATATATTCACCACCCAGTGTATCAGAGCACTGAGACTTTGATTCCCACATTAATCTTTCCAGTGGCATTCACCCCACAGAAATAGGATGAAAATTCTCTCTTTAACACTGAGCCTCAATTTTCACCACAATTCTGCTGCTTTTGCTTTGGCTGAAGCAAATCTTAGAACACAAACAAAAGCTGACCCCATGCACTCTCCAGAATTCACTTTTAAAACCAGTACAGAAGGCTTTTAAACTTTATTTTAGTCTCAAAACCACCAATCTATCACTTGGCCTAATATTCAAATACATTTTAATTATTCAGGATTCATCTCAACTAAAAACTTGCATCCAAGGACTTCAAGTCCTGCAAAATCAGTGATAAAAAACCCAGAAACCTTCCAATGTCTTGTTTACTATCAGCTGTAGCAAATGTAAGTAAACAAAACTGACAGGGACCCCTAAATATTCTCTAATATGTAACGCAAACCTTGAAAACAAAGGGATTTTTTAGAGAACAAACACAATGTAAATGTCAAAACACCTGCACTAAGCACACACTATGCCTGGACTAGAAATTGAAGAACTTCAAGTGCACTAATACTAAAACAAGAAAGCAGCAGTCAATTCCCCCACTTTCAGAGTTCTACTGTTCAGTAAAACTTCCAGGTTTTGAAAAGTAAAGACATTAAGAAAGCATTAAAACTCATTGAAATAAGAAAAAAACCAATATAAAAATCAACCAGACTTCAGATTTCCAGACATAAATTGAAATCAAGATACTTACCCGTAAAACTTAGGCCACACAAGTGAGTTTTAAAAGACAGTGACACAGCTTAGAACGTCTGAAAGACGATTTCGAGAGCGCGATTTGCTGAATCGCAGAGTTCTGCAATATTTGCCCAACATTGCCCTCTGGTGCCTGAAGTTTTGCAGTTTAACAGAGAAAACCTAATCGAGGCTGAAGTACTATCACATCCATTAACAAAAATATTTCAGCCACACCACCAAAAGTAGGGAAATGTGTTGGATTTCTCTTCCTGAGAGTTTATACATTATTTCAAGTAGTCATACCTAGCAATCATTTCATCATCACTTGGTAATCATTTCCCTTTCTGACCCTATAGGAAAAGATCATCCAAATCCAAGGTTTCCTCCAGGGAATATATGAGTCACACACACAAAAAAAATGTTTACATTTTTTTGTACTCTTATAAAACAATTTAAATTGTCTTCGAGTGAATGTATGCATGCTTTTATCACAGCAAGTCTTTCAATCACTTCAAATCTCAGTTTTAGAGGAACAAAACAACTTGCATGTAAATGGCAGCATTTGGGGATGCTGTTAAAATAACATGAGTATGTAACTGCTTTTTTTAGGCTTTACTTACCAATCCCAAAATGCAACCATTCTTTTTTTAAAGTAACACGACCTTCAAAGTTAGTTTCCATGCTGAACATACTTGTATACCATGTTGTCAAATACTTCACACAAAAACTGTCAAATATTTATTTTAAAGGAAATTTTCCCTACTATTTCTAATATAGTTATTTTAGGCAGACCTAGAAAAACACCAAACACAACCATTTTTATTCTTTTTCCCCCTTCACCTTTCTGTGTACATTCTTGACTAATACAGTCTTCACAAAATATAGTGAGGCAGTAAGTAAATATTCTCTCAAGACAGCAGAAACAGCAAAAGATGTGAACTCAGGAAAGAGCAGCTCATGGAAACAATTTAAACCATCATAAGCAAAGTTGTGGGACTGATTATACATTCAGATTTAGTAAAATTTTAGATGCTCTTTTTAAACATCAACATAGAGCTCTTGACTAATAGCACAGTTTTGAAGTTTAAAAAAAACAAAAAGCAATGGCCATTCTTAAAGCATCGTTAATCAAAATACCACACTTGATTGTGTTCAATTAAATACAGGTCCCAAACAGAAGGAGAACCACAGAATGAATACTTAATTCTTGAATAATGACTAAGTAATATAAATTACAATATTCTCAAGGGTTAGGGTAGCATTTTTTTTTCTTGATATTTATTTATTAAATACAGTTTACACTGTCTGTAGATCTCGTAGCTCTCTTGGAACCACAGTTGTATTTTCCACAGTAAGAGCAGAGAAAATGCTTTCCCTCAATACATAAAATTACCTCAATATTTCTCAGCTTTATTTTTTTTTGCTTTTGATAGGAAACTGGATTTAAAAAAAAGATGAAAAAGTAGTTAAAAGAACCTAAAATTTTGCACTGCATCTTCATATGTATTTTAGTTGTAGATCTCCCCAGACTGATACAAAATAAATCCACGGGAGATTTCCCAGAATCTTTTGGAATTTTTTGAAGGTCTGGAAACATGAAGATCATTTTTTTCCTGCATAGAAAACTGCAGTAATGGCAGTAACTGCAGAACAAACTGCAAAAGGGCTGGAGATCATCACTCACATACCTGAACAAGTCTGTACAGAAATCAATATTCCTGGTAGAAAAGGTGAAGTGGTGGCACTTATTTACAGCTGAACATCCCATCTCCAGGTGACCTGGACCCCAGCACCAGCATGGCAAGAATATTCTGTCTAATCCTTCACAGCCAGTTCTGGTTAGGCTCATTTTTGTCTCTTGTTCTGCTGATTTAAGGTACCTGCTGAGTTTTATTAAAGCATTTCTTCTGATCAGCCCCAAGATCTCTCCCACTTCACTTTATTGAGTCACACATTTGTGGGAGCTAATCACTTCCATGCTCCATGATTTAACATTTTCATTTGTCATTTTACAAACACTACTGCACCTTTCATTGGACCAACCTTCTAACTATATGGACAAAACAGAAACATGAAATAGAAAAAGACAGAAAAGGAACACAGAAATGGGGCAGGAATGAAGAATAGGTACCTAATTAGAGTCCCAAATCAGGAATATTCATGACAGGAAATTAACAGTAAAAGCAACAACGATGGGCCAAGATCCTTGAGAACAATAAAATAAAATAACAAAGAAAATCAATTGTTCAGGGTTTCTCACTGGAGCAACACTAATCAAAGTCTTGTGTCCACAGTCTCACGTCAAGTCTAGAAACTCAATGCCTTTTATTTAAGCACACCTCAATTAACCTACACGGACTCATCATTAATACTTCAATTAATGAAAAAGCTCAGGAAGCCTTTCCATGGGGAATCATTCTCCTTAACAACCTGTGCTCAATACTAAGTTGTTTACCATCACAACAGAAATTCAACAAACAGAAAGACAGAGTAGGAAAAGTACCATGGCAGAAGCTTGGATTTCATTTAACATGAAATGAGCAATTTATCAGAACAACAAATCTAAATTGAGGGCAAGGGGAAAATTTTAAAAAATAAATAAGACTGTAGATTTCAGTACAGTTACATATTGGTGAATGGTAGACCATGGAGAGGACAAAGAAAAATTAAACCAAGCAATGGAGAACTCAATGACGATTGGAAACAAGCCTGAATGAGCAGTCATCCTGCAAAGGTGAGGGGCTGAGTCAGGCAGGAGGAAAAAAAGGTTTGGGAAAAACGAGCTGAAACTGCCACTAAAAGACAGAAAAGGATACACTTGCTATGAAACTGAGTCTGTGAGAGTAAATAATCTAAAAGAATGTGATACGTGATGAGAAATCAGACAAGAAAAGGGTATGGGGACTGCAGGCATGAGTACATGTTAATAATAAAACACACCATTTTAAAATATTAACCAGCACTCTGAATTATTAAAATGAAAACAGAGGAGTTTATTCTTATGATAAAGTAATGCCTATTCCCACATTCCAGAAAGTTCACAGATGAGACTAGAAAATTAACAACTTAGGTAGGTAAGAAAGGGTAGAGGTCATCTTGTTTAGCCCAGTGCTCAAAACAGGGGTAACTCTGGTGGTAGTTTAGGTTTTTCACATCCTGTTCACTCAAGTTTTAAAGATTTCTAAAGATGGAGGTCTCAGGTTCTCTCTGGACAACCAGTCCCAGTGTATGATCCCCCTCACGCTTGGGAAAAGGGGGTTTTTATTAGGGAGAGAAGTTTCCCATGACTGCAGCACATTCCCTGACTCTCATCCTTATGCTGGGCACCTCTGGGAAGAGCCCAGCTCTGGTTTTGCTGCACTTTCCCATTTTGGGATTGAGCAGAGCAGTAGGAATTACCCCAGTACTCTTCTCCTCTCCAGACTGAACAGATGTCCATGGTTTTGTCATTTGGGGAGCTCCAAACTGGCCTCAGTTCCAAAGAAATTGTCTCTAAAATTCCAAATCAAGGGGAACAAGCACTTTCCTCAACTTGCTACAGCCTTGATAAAGATACAAATCTACCAAAATCAACCAATTTCTCCAAGTGAGGCCACATTAGTGAAGAGCAGAATTTGTCAAAGCACTGACCAAAGAGTTACATTAATCACTTCAGTGATTTGCATCTGGTTGGCAAATTAACTCCTCTTGTGCTTACCACTGGAACTGGGATTCAGTGTTAATTCCAAGACAGAACTTATCAGGACAACAATAAAGAGAAGTATTGGTGCTACTACAATTAATTTGCTCAGGGAATGGATGTGGTGCAGATCTATGCAAATAACTGCATTCTGAGTTCTTGAGTGCATGTAAGCACTCAGAAGGATTTCCTCATTAAGAAATTTTCCAAGTTTTTAAAATATATAACAACGTCATTACTTACACAATACAAATTAGACTGTAAATCAAAATGTTCTTAATCAATCAATTCACACAGAGACCTTCCTGATGTGCAGCTTTACAACTACTTTTTCTATTAATCCCTAAAAAATTTGAATACTTCTGTGAGGGTGAGAGAAAATGCTGCTGGAGAAAGCGGCATGTTAGCTTCCAAGAATTAATTTTATCGTGCTATTAAAAAAAAATCTTTGGGCACATTCACTTCCCATGGAAAAACACTTTATTATATGTGGTTTATTATCAGTCATTTAGGTCAACTTGTTTGACTAGACACTGCAGTAGACATATCAATAAAAACAAAACCCAAACAAAAATCATGAGCAAATAAATGTACCCTGATTCAATTAGCTTGACAGAACAAAGGGCTCTAAGAGATGTGATTTATATTTAAAGCAATACTAAGGGTAAAAATATTTAACATAAAGGAAAATGCTGGATTAGGACTGAGTGGATATTAAGTTGTCTGGTAGTTACAGAACTTTTAACTTTTAAATGGATAACAATTTTAAAATAATCTTGTTAGCTGGAATAAATAAAGAAAAACCCCCACAATTTCCCTTTTTTCAGGATACACTGCAAGCAGCAGCTGAACTAGTAGAGAGTTAGGGCTTGATCCTTCTAGCCTCACATATTCCTCCAGTGGTTTGGCCTTTTTTTTCACTCCTTTCTGATCATCTGACATTAGAGTGTTTTCAAATAACATAAATCACTGGGATCAACAAATCCATGAGCTGAATTTTTTATTAAAACCCAAAGCTTCTCAGACCTAACTATTTTAGTTCATCAGGTTTTTAAATTGTGGTCAAAATGGGAATTTGAAAAGCAAGGATGAATGCATACTTTTAAAATACAGGAGCAAGTGTAAAATAACTATTAGGTTTCAGGATATAATTATTACTTCAAAACCAGCCTATGTATATCATGTAGCAGGAGTTCTACTCAATGTAGAAATGTACAGAACTGATTTATGGGTCAGTGCCAGTAAAGCATTTAAACACTCTGAGTGGCAGAGATTGTTCTTTTCAATACCTCATCACCAAAAATATGAGAAAATTGACAACACCACACCGTTAAACTGAGGTTATGCTGGCTAAAACCAACTTTTTATGGCTAAAACCGTATTTGAAAGTCCAAATGAGAGTTTTCTTCAGACAAATAGCAGAAAGAGAATATTTAGAAAGATGCATACCATGTTTTCTACTCGAAGCTCAAAAGGCATAGGGTTGTACACCATCAACTGAACTTCACACACATCTCCCTGGACCCACTGGAAGTCTGCAAGGAATAATCACAGAATTAAGGCAGAAATTACCTAATCATAGGGTTATAAAAAAACAACAGCAGCTGAGCTGTCAGATTGCTATAATGCTTAATATCTCTCTATAATCTTCACAGCCCAAGTCCTACTCAAGAGCATTGTGTGACTCAAGCTGTAAATCCCAGGCAAAGCAATAAGTTAAGGGACTGGAAACATTCATTAACACAGCAATAGTGCTCCAAAGATCCAATGCTTCGTTGGCAAAATTAACTCAGGCATCAATTCAAAACACTGCTTCAACACATCCTTCATGTCCAACACTTACAGGTTTCCATACTTGGAGTTATGAAGAGTACACACGGCCTTGATACGGGAGACTTGGATAAGAATCAGCCAGGTAAGAAATGGACACAACAGGAAGAAGGAAATCACAAGTCCTGATATAGACACAGCTGATTATACGGAGTAAATGAAGAGACAGTGAAGTAAAGTGGGCCGGGCAAAAAGACATCCTTCCAGTTTATATCTCAGCACAAGAGACAGGTTCAACTTTAAAGATACTTCACTCTGCCAACTCTAATATTTTTTTGAGTTTTATAATTTAAGGAGATGAGGCTGGACTAGTGGAAGGTGTCCCTGCCCATAGCAGGGGAGGTTGGAACTGGATGATTTTTAAGGCCCCTTCCAACCCAAATCATTCTGTAATTCTATGGTTCTTTGGGAGATTATGGAGGTCAGCAGCAGAGATGCAATATTTGAATAATTGTTCAATGCAAAAAGATTACTTTATATTAGCACTTCATAACCTTTTCAGCCCTCAAGTTCGTATCTACCTTCCAAATTTCTCTCAGTAAACCACATTCACCTGAAGTTCAGACTTTAAACTGAATGTGGCAAGATTCTCCCTGCAAGCTGAGATCTGCAGTCCAAGTAAACAAAAGGTGGTTTAATTACATTTGTTAAATAAATCGTGATTATAAGCTAAATTATAATATACATGGATTAGTTCTTACTAGTTTACCCAATAAATTTAACATACATTGCTAACAGTTTTTTACTAGGATATTAGGAAATGTCCAGTAAAAAACCTGGATTATCAATATTAAGACTTTAATTCACAGTTGAAGCAATCTGTACTCTAATTGTACATTCACAATCATTTAGTATCTGATTACATTTTGCGAGCAATATTAGAGAGCTCAAGGGAGATGTACTTAATGCAAATGTTTAACTCCAATTAATGCCAGTGGAAATTAAACACATACATCCACAGATGTTAATGGGTTATATTACTGTGAAACCTGAAAAGCAAAACTGTTGATTAAAACAAAACGTTCAAATTCACAGTGGTATGAGATGTTCTCTACACTTTGTATTTAATTGCTTATTAGTGTCCATGATGTCTTATGTGTTCTGCAGCCCCCAAATCAGCCAGTGACTGCTCTGCACAGGTACAGAGTTAACCACTGTGGTTCACTACAGCAACAGAGGCACCTGCAGTAGCACAGCAGCACTGCAGTCCTGGATCCCCACATTGTAACAATGACCACACTGTGGAATGTCTGTTCTGAAAGCACAACCATCCAACAGGGCCCTCCAGGCACAGGACTCATCCCACCACATTTCACTTGTGCCAATGATGTCAAACCTCTGGGACTGGGCCAAAGTTTCCAGCTGGTGTTTGTTCCCCATGCTGTGTGCATCAGTGTAGAAACATTTCAGGTGTGGTACCTTGTGGCCAACACCTGGTGAAGCAGATTGAGGGATCCCATCAGGATCCTCAAGGTTTGGCACAAAATCCCATTGCTCATCACTGGGGAGCCTGGTTTTCTCCCTTTCCCCCTTCCAAGCTAGTTCAAAGCTCTGTCAGCAAGCCCCCTTGCTCCTGTGCTAGAACTCCTTTTCCCATCTGAGAAAGGCTCATCCCATCAGGTGTCAGCAGGCCAGGTGTTGACAGATCATCCCATGGACAAAAAAAACCACTTTTTTTCCACTTACACCAACCTCAGAGCCACGCATCAACCTAATGGAGCTGCCTGTTCCTATCAGTATTATTCCTTGCTTCTGGAAGGATGAAAGAAATCACTCCCTGTGCTCCTGATCCCTCCACCAACTGTCCCAGGGCCTTGAAGTCTCTTTTGATTGGCCTTGGACCTCTCTTTGTTGTTTTGTTGCTGCCAGTCTGAACAACCAATAGCAGATGGTAATCAGAGGGTCTTTCTAGACTGGAATTTTCCAGTAATGTCCCTTACCTGAGCCCTGGGAGACAGCAGACTTCCCCTGAGCTGGGTCAGGTCTGCACATGGGGCCCTCCGCTCCCCTTAGAAGGGTGGGAGTCTCCTATGAGAACCACCCTTCTCTTCCTGCTAACAGAGGTGGCTGTGATGCAGGGTCCAGGTGGTGTTGCTTTAGGAGGCCCCTCTGTCTCAGAAGAACCCTCAGCCACCTCATCAGTTGTTTGGCCTTCTCATTCCAGAGCCTCACCCCTGTTGTAGAAGGTGCCAGTCCTACTTGTCACATTCTGAGGAGGAGGAGGAAGAGGAGCCTTCCTTCTGGTATGTGCAGTGACCTGGTTCCATCCTTCACCTGTAACAGACCCCTGACTGACAGTCCCTCAGCTCATCACCCTGCTGGGCTCTGAGTCCATCTGCAGAGAGAGAGGTGATCACTCTACTCCACCCTGTGCTTGTCAGGCACAGCTGTGTCCAGCTGTGTCCCCACAGCTGGGAGAGACACAGACAGACTGGAGAGGACCCCAAGGGGCACCACAAAGGTGATCAAGGACTGGAGAACCCACCTGATGAGGAAAGAGTAAAGGAGTGAGATACCCTCTCTGGGGTGAGGAGAAGGCTCAGGGCAGTATCATCACAGCATTCCAGTACTTCAAGGGCTGCATAAAGAAGACAGAAGCTCTTTCCTCACAAGGAGCCACAGGAACAAGGCCAAGGGTAACAGACATCAGTTGCACTGAAACAGGCTTTATTTTCTTACTAATTTTGTTTTGTTTCAGTAAGAACAGTAATTCAGTGGAACAACCTCCCCAGGGACACGGTGGAGCCTGAATCGATGGAGGTTTTTGAGATGAGATTGAAATGCCCTGTGAAAAATGTGTCAGGGCAGTGCTACAGAATTGTGTCCTTGGGGGAAAAGGTTTTGAAAGGAAAGGTGAAATGAGCTATATTTGTATCAGCTAATACAGGTATGACAGAGCTGCTGGATTTACTAACAGAACTATATTATATATTCTTGCTGCTTTAGACTATCAGCACTCAAAACCAACAAAACACTTCATGTCAAAAATCAGTTATTTTTTACAACTAGCATGCTGTTAAAGCAATTTAACTAGAATATAATTATCCCTGTTATTGTTTCCAATCAGAAAAGCTTATCAAGTTGAAAGCTGAAAATATTTCAAGACTTTCTAAATGGGTTTTGTTTCCCTTTGGTTTGTCAGCAGTGCTTGATTTCCTTTGCTGTAAAACAATAATTTAACCAAAATATGGAGTACTATCTCCATGTAAGAAAAACAGTTCATTTGTATTTGTTGTTTTTAATTAATGTTAAATACATGCCATTAAAATCCTCTCATTAATTTCAAAGTTAATAAATTTCTCAGCTTCTTTCAAAGGAAGTGTCTGCTTTTATTTTGTATTTTCTTTTGGTCTCTAAACTCTGAAACATTAGAGGCTTTTAGCAGTGACTGCAACGTTTATTTACTTCGAAAGACAAATGCTGTACAGGATCAGAAGCAATCAGACATCTCCTTAGGCTAAATAAAAACCTAAAAGAAGAAAGTTCACTGTAAAATGTAAATTTCCTATGGTACACAAAGCACCGAAACAAATCCCAACCAGTTCAAAAATGCAGGTTCTTTTTGTATCCATCGAGGAATGAGAATACTGCATTATACAACTGTGTGACAAAACTGGGAATAAGGTTTTATTTAAATGAAAAAAACACAACACGGTACAGCTAAGTGATTAAATGTTGAAAATTTAGTGGTAATTAAACTGTCAATAAATTACTAAGAGAAATCAAGAGAACACTTTAAGATGTTCCCCTATGTGCACATTTTTTTAATTTATCCTTTAACTAATTCTTCTTAACCTTTTCTTGATTTCTTATCCTTTCTCTTTTGAAATTGAAGTAATGCTGCAGCAAAGTCACACTGAGCCAACTGCATCCCAACTGCCAGATAATCATCCCTGCCTCTGCACACCCCAACCATTCCTGTTTCAGCTGTTTATTGAAAATACACATCACCATAAAGCCAACTAGAAAACCTGCATGCCCTTCTCAGGGTGAGGGATGTCACCTTACTCATAATCAGGGTCCTCAGCAGGGGCACAGCCCACGTAAGCTGGAAAGAGGAATCCACACAGAGATCCTTGGAAAACTGCCCCTGCAGGCAGGCACAGTCCAGATGAACAAGGAGCCAGGCTGAGATAAAACATCCTGCAAATTTCTGAAGTTTTTACAATCCGCTCTGTTCCACAGTCACACAAATCTTTTTTGTGCTGACATTGATGCCTCTGGTCGAAATTATCACGCACGTGATACGCACAAAAGCCACAAAATAACTACCAATATTTGTAACTTAATCCAGGATTTAAACAAACTCCTAATCTTTTTCCAATGGTACAATTACTGCACTGAAAGGCTTTATAATCTTTATAAAAAGAAAATTACTAATATTCCTAACAGGGTTTAAAAGCTTTTTCTTGGCTGAACTGTCCTTAAGTAAAAGGGACTAATCAGACAATTCATCACTCTGAGTTTATGTTAAATCAGAACAGGAAAAGGAAAAACCACAACAGTGCATTTTCCTCAGGGCTCTGAAACTGTGGTGGCTGCCAAGCAGAGCGTGTCAGAACTAAGTTTTCCCTGAATTCTCTTTTGTTTGAGAAGGAAATAAAACTTGTTTATCTCTTCTGAAAAATCAACATTACCATCTATGAGATTTTATTCCTCTTTTGAATATGAAACTGTGCCCCAGAGGAAAAAAGATTTGTTCCTTCAGGACTTGAGGCTAACAAACTGGTTATCTCAAATAAAAGACAGCAATGTTCAGATTTGCTTTCCTTGACCACAGAAGATTCTCTAATTTAACAAAATAACAGAAAATACTGTAAATTATTCTTACCTATTTTCTTATTTCGTTCTTCCCCACGACTGTGTGCAATAATTGGAGAATATATGAAGGGGCTTTTGGTTGACACATTCTGACCAAGTAAACTTTTCATCTTGTGAGGTCGGAGACTGGTTGGGAGGTTCAAGAGCTTCACAGATCTGTTAAGTAAAAATAATTTCTAATTATTTCATTTATTCTATTTTCTAGCAGGTGACTCTTAAAAAAGAACTGATAAATATGAAATGTCAGTCTGAAAATAAAATACCTGAAATGCAAAACTTGAAGCAAACATTTACAATACAAAAGGAAGTAACACCAACCCAAGGAAACTGCAGTTTCAGAAAGCTCTCAGAAAACAAATAACAAAGGAAAAACATCTTCTTTAGAAACCAACAAAACCAAAACTAGCCAGAACAGTGATCTGAAATCCAGCTATTAATTTTTGAGTGCATACTGAACCACAAGTCCAGTGCAGAAAGCAGACAAATACTTAACTTAAACCCAAACTAGAATCCAGACAAGATTTCACTGGACAATAGAAATAAAGAAACTTCTCCACAGTGAATAAAGCTGATTTTAATACAGTGAAAATGCAGAGTTGCTACTGGAAGGAAGGAAATGTCCCAGAAATTAGAGTGGGTTTGTTAAACAACCAGAAAGCAATTACAAATAGAGAGAAAGCAAATGATTTATTAGATTACATCCCTGCTAGACCCAATTCCCTACAGTGCCATGGAGGGAAATCAACGCTCTTCCAATGCTGAGGGGAAGTAAAGACTAAATTTTGGGCAGAAGAACAAGCAATAAATTGGTGGATATTCAGTAAAATCAGCAGCATTCTATTAACCTGCAGGACACCCAATTACTTCAAATCAGGAACTCAGCACAATAAAGAACAGATGTATCAGTATGACATTAACAGAAAGCAGACACACACAAGAAGCCAAGATAATGTATTTCTGCTCAAAAATAATGAAGCTGTAAGAGTAACACCACACAGATGAGTCCTCTCTGTGAAACAATACACCTGATAAGAAATTAGTAAATAACACTAAAAGTAGGTTGAACAAGAAATAAATCACATCCATATGTTAAATGTTGGTGATACTTAGTGTCAGCATCAAAATCATATGCAAAACCACAGACAACGAGCCTGAGGAATAAGAAGAAAACTGTAAGAGACCCCTGATATTTCATATTTTAAAGCCTCTTCTGATAGAATTTTTTTTATAAATTAGAATGCAACTTAAAGCAAAAATGTGAATTATACTTATCTGAGGAAACAAACATTGAATTTGATACAGAGGTAATAAAAAGGAATTTTATTTTATACAGGGAATTTTCCTTTTACAGAGGAAAGTGCTTTGGCTCCTTCATGGTTATTATATAAATACTGGTAAATAACCTGCTTTACCTGAATGCATGACAGTGGAAGGAATGTTCCTCAAACACTATCAGAGAGCTGTACCCTCACAGGTCAGACATAGAAGAGGGCAGATTTTTTAATTCCTTTGTGTGAAAAGCTTCAGTCATGTTCCCTGGCCTGACACCACTGAATGCAAATGAGTGACAATTAAGAATTACTAACTAATTTCACTAGCTACCCAGAAGATCAAAATCCTGTATTTGGAAAATGTTAATTAAAAACAACCTTGCTTAGATGGGAAAGGAAATTTTTTTTTTATTTTTTTTTTTATTTTTTTTTTTAAGAAATCCCACTACACTAAGTAAACAAAGGGAAGGGAAAAAATGGCACTGAGTAACTTTGAAGTAGTAAGGAAAGTATGCAAGGACAACTAAAAGCAGCAGTGGTGAAAAGAAAGAAAATGTTCTGCTTTTAAATATATTAGTAAGACAATTACCTTTAACACAGGAAAATTATAAAAATGGGAATAGTGCATTTTTTATCTGAGAAAATACCAGATGATGATTTCATAATGAACCTGAGTAATGGAATATAAAGATTTTGCCTTGCAAAATCTCTTCTATTGCTTTTAAAGTACTGGGGAGAAAAGGTAACATTGCCACTGTGTTCCTATTTCACTGTGGCATTTCCATGTCTGACAGTATTTTGATTAAGAAATCCCCATCCAAAACAAACACCCCACATTAAATGGATTAAAACTCGTAGACCATGAAATGCCAACAGTAAACAGAAGTCATCCCCATCAGTAAATGTGTGTTTCTAGAGGGCTCTAACATGGATTGAATCGTAAGCTGAGGTGTTTCAACATTGATCAAAATGACATTTCCACACATTTATAACTGATGTCACAAAAATTAGCACGATTTAGCTCAGAGAGCTCTGCAGTCCAGCAGCACAGCTGGTTCCCAGTGGGCTGGGCAGCTCTACAACACCAGATCTGCTGGGCAGATGGAACCAGAGCCTTTATATCTAAATTCAACTAATATTTTATTCGAGTACCTATTTTTATTACTATGGCTTTTATAGAAATTTTAAAAGACAAGAAGGAGGAGGAGAGGAGCAGCAATTGTTAAATGTTAAATAAAGTTGATGCTGGGTTCCTTGGCCCATGGCAAAACAGAAGGAGCTATCCCCAGCATTCCAAGCAGAGCCAGGTCAAGACAAGTTGATAATGTAAGTGGATATGTTTGTCCCCTTCTCTCAGCATACAAAACATTTTAAGTGACACAAAGTCTCTCCCACTGAAGTCTTGGGAATCTCTTGCCAGAGTTCTGACTGGCCTCTTCTTCCAGTCTCTTCTCCCAGGTAACAAGTGACAGGGTAAGAGGAAATGGCCTCAAATTCCACCAGGGGAGGTTTAAATTTGATACGAGAAGAATTTTCTTCATGGAAAGGGTTGTCAAGTATTGGAAGGGGCTGCCCAGGGAGGTGGTGGAGTCACCATCCCTGAAAGTGTTCAAAAAATGTGTGGATGTGGCATCTGAGAACATGGTTTAATGGTGAACATGGGGGTGGTGCTGGGTTGATGGTTGGACTTGATCACCTTAAAGGTCTTCCCCAGTTTTGGCTATACCATGGTTCTATGATGCTATGACTAAATGCATGACTGCCATGAAGAAGGATTCAATCAGCATTTACCCCATTTTCTTCACTATTCAGCATACTTTTTCAGAATAGGAATTATCTTTCCTTCAAAAAGAAAATATTTTCTTTCAGTCTTCTATTATTGATACCCAGCAGCTGCTTTCTCCCTCTCTGACTCTCTATGTTTCATGCCAGGCTTCAACCTGAACAAGTTATTATTCATTGGCCTGAGTGAATGATGTGCCTGCATGGAACTGAGATGTAAAACAGGCCAGTGAAGGTGCCAGCTTGAAAATGCAGCATCTGGAAAGGGAGTGTTACAGAAAGCACCACTTCAGGGGAGTTCCAAGCTCTGTGGATGGAGACTGCATCCAACTCGTGGACCTTCGGGTGAAATGATCAAGTATTCAACCAAAATCTCAGCTGCAGCAAAATACCTTCCTTCAACTGAAAAAGAAACTGTTGAAGGACAGTTCTTCAAAAAACAAAACTTCTCTCTTTCTGCAACTAAAGGCCACAAAGCATTTTCTGGTCAAAAGCTCTATTTTTGATCAAGCGCTTCTCAAAACAATTTGATATTTTGACATTTTTCCATGTTCCTGTGATCCACTTGCATAAAGTGAGATGACTGCATCCTTTCAGTATCCTTTAAAATTTGACAGGTACTGTGAAAAAGTTAAAGACTGTGTTTTGGTCTTACTTCACAATAGGCAATTTGGTGAAGGGAACAGGAGGCAGCTTCAAACCATCTGGAAGAGTGATGACTTCCATTGTCCCAGGGCATTTTGCCGTGTAGCTTTCCAAGCTCTGCGTGACATCTTTCTTTTCTAGAAAATAAAAAAAAAAAAACAATTTCAAACTCACATTTAATTGAGACTATAGCCTTTTTTTGTACAAAATAACTCAACTGGCACACCAACTAATTTCTGCATTCAGCAGAAACTTGGAGTTATGTTCAAACTTGACAGATGGATTAAATATAATTAAGTGACCTTAAGCAAAACAGTTTTCTAGATTTCTCAGAATTTTTCAAGTGCCAGTCTATACCTACTTTTTGTTAGGTTTTTTAATTGTCAAAATACATATTTTTACAATTCCACCTATTAAATCTATATAGCCAAACAAAACAATCAGCCTCACACATATTAAAGTTATTAACAATAGCACTGTATGGGAACAAGGACTGCTCTGAAACATTAGATTAAATAATATCAAAGGCAATGAAGAGAAACAAATTACTTTTGATGTTAACTTGTGTAAAAACTATCTAATCCTCAAAATAATTGTACTGTGTTATGCTACTAAATCATAACAACAGGTTATGAAAAAAAGATTTTCTTTGGTTTTGCTTAAAAACACAAGAACATTCAAATAAATATATATTATTTGGGTTATGTTCAAGAATGTACAATGACTGCATATTAGTTTTATCCAGCAATTATTTTCAACAATATATAAAATTGTGTCTCCAGAAAAAAAAAAAAAAAGTCTATTTGGAAATATAAAGCCTCAACACAAAATTGTATTTGCTCTCTATGGTGCCTTAAAACCCAAAGGTTTCTGTGATTCTATGATTCCCTATTTCTTTGATGAAATGGCAGTCTGCAAACAGAGAAAAGCCTGGGAGTGTTTGTTTAGAGGGAAGAATGAGGCAGCTGGAAAGACCTACATTGTTTTAAAGTGAATATTCATAGAGTGTTGGAAGGAACCTTGAAGTCTGACCCCCCTGCCATGGGCAGAGACACCTCCCACTAGACCTTCCAGTAGGCTGTTCCATGTACATGCTACCAATAAAAATAATTATTCAATATCGAAACTGTATCTAGAAAATACTTAAAATATCAAAATACTCAATGATAAAACTAAATAGGAAAGGGGAGGGTGATAACAAGTAGTTACCAGTAGTAGTACTACCAAAAAAACCTGCTTAGAGAGTTGTACTGGGTTATGCAGCAAGGTTTTGGTAGCAAGGAGTGGCCTTTGGGAGAAGGCACCAGGGTATCTCCATGACAGAGCCCATTCCAGACAACCCCAAAACAAACCTGCTGCTGCCCAAAGCTGGGCCAGTCAGTTATGCTGGTGGCACCTGTGAGAACATATTTAAGAAAGGGTAAAAAATGCTGCATAGCAGCTGTGAGAGGGAGGAGTGAGAAAAATGTGAAGGAAACTTATCCTGTAAACCGTGCCAAAAATACCAAAACCTGCCCAAAACACGATCTTGGGCCTTGAAAAGCACAAACATCCAGCAATGCTTGTGCTGCCCACATCAACACAGCTTAGTTTGTGAATTCTACAGCCACGAGTACACACTCCTTCAAAGCAAACAAACATTGATTGTAATCCCCTTCACTATGGAATTAATGGCACGTAACTGACAAATTGCCTTGCTTGTGTCTGTGTTTCACTGAGCAGTCTCTTGAGCCATTCCCCACATTTTAATTGCCTGTAGGAAATGTTCCCAAAACCACATTAATTAGACATCCATATACACTCAGAGCAGCATAGCCCAGCCAGAAGTTGTAGTGGTTCAAGGCTGAGTATTAGTATTAGCATCAACATTTCAGGCTATTTGCCATATTATGAGCAAGGGCACATAGTGCAAGCAGAATCCACCGAGACGGAAATCTTCACAGCTACCAGGAATGATGAAGATAATACTACAGCATGTGCTTAACTGTGCTTGAAACCAAAGGTCTGCCATTCCAGAGCACTGCCTTTCATTCCCTAGTGTGAAACACTGTCAGTTATTGTTCTCAAAGAAAGCAGGCTGCCATTTGCAAGAAGAATTTGTTTACAGATTTTTGAGTTGCATGGTTATTTCACAGTAGCAGCTCCCCACACCTTCTGTGAGAAAAAAGCCAAACCAAACCATTTTTCTGTGTTGATGTGGTGTGAAACACAGCTTTAAACATGCTGCTGCCAGGCCAGCAGCTCCGTTCCTTTTTCTTAGCACGACATCTCAGCCAAGACGCTGAAGGAATCCACATCAGCAAGACAGGATGGGAAGTATTAACAATGCAAAAGAGCTGCCTGATCCTGCCCAAGAGTCACTTCTGAAAGCAAACACTGGAACCTTCTCCCTCGAGGAGCACCCCAGCTCCCTGACCTCTGTGGCCCAATAGTTGCCAAAAACCTGCTACAGCGACTGCAGCTCTGAATTCTCACAGCTTCTCGCTGCCGGACGTTGTCTTCTGACAGAACCTCCTGGGAGGAGCCACTGAACTCCTCAACCTCCCTCCTGACCCACAGTTAGGAGATTTCTGTGAGATTTTATCACCAGCACTTATCTTTTTGAGAAGAAGGGACAAAAACCAGCTGCTCTAGGAGATCTTTACCCACCTGGTGCCTTCATGCTTGTACAGGTCAGCAGGAAGGCGATCACCACTTGATCCTGTGACTGTGAATTCACCTCAACAGCTTTAAAAGCCTGTCCTGCAGCTGGGAGCACTACTGGATACTCTTGTGCAGGTATTAGAGACTCATTTATTGAGTGACGAGTGACAGCTTATTTTCTCATCTGGTTTAACTATGTTCACCATTTTTTTTCCCCTCAGTTTCTCTCCAGACTCGCTGAAAGACCAGGATCACAGAATGGCTGTAACCAAATAAAGCTGAATAAAGCCACTGTCAGCACCAGCACGTGAGCACATTCTGCTCTGTTTGTTCAGTATAACCCCACTGTATTTTCCCCATTTCATACCAAATTGGTTTTGACTGCTTCTGACAACCAAAAATTCTCCAAGTCCACCCATACTCTTAGGATTTCATAGCTTAACTACTTCAGCTCAACGTAACAAGCATTGGTTTTGTGTCCAAGCTGCTTCAAACCTTCTTCTGAGAACACAAAAATCTGAGAGCTTCAGATACACAGTCAGAAACCATTAGTGATTGAAAGCTACTAAATGTGAAAAACACAAGACTTTCTGCTTGTTTCACAGGCATGTGGAGCAGTACTTCACAATAATGGAGCCATTGAAAAATCAGACCAGGACAGGACAGAAGTCAGTTACAGAGGAGCATTTTTAAGCACTTTAGTAACTGTGAGTGAACAGTGTAACACAAACAGCAGTTCATGTCTTAGGAGATAACACAGAAAATTAGAAGAACACAATTGCTGTAACTGTGCTCTTTAATATTGCAAGAAATTTAAAATAGCTGTACTCAGGTTCAGTTAGTACCCATTGAACACTAAGGCAAAGAATAAAAACACAACATTTTTTCTTTGGCAACAATTGGTTGATGTAGGGTTGATCAAGTCACTGTGTCCCCTGTAGAACAACCTACAGCCAGCTGGAATAAACAAAGGGAACATTTCCTGTCTGACCCACCAATCCCACTGAACAACTTCATTTCCTTAAGGAGCTCACTGAAATATTGAAAACAAATAGCTCAACACCTTCTGACTCCAATTTTACCTCAGTGATAGGCCCAGAGTCAACATTTTAACAAAAACCTTCATTGCCCAGGGTGCTTTGTTCTGGCTGAGCTTTCTCCTTCTCCTTTGAAAACATCAAATATTGTTCACAAAGGAGAAGTCTGAGGAGAGCTCCTGCAGCAGTCCTGACCCAACTCCCTCAGGACAGACTCAAACACCTCCTTAATGAGTTAACAGTAATACATAACACGACAGAAAAGTCAGTCTGAGAAAAAAAAAAAAACAGAGAAAAAGCAGGTTTTGAACCCATAAACACAGATATGGCCTTCCAGTGCCTGAAGGGAACATACAAGAAAGATGGAGAGAGACTTTTTCAAGAGCATGTAGTGACAGGATAAGGGGAAATGGATTCAGACTGACAGAGGGCAGGTTTAGATTAGACATTAGAAAAAAACTATCTTCCAAGGCTGGTGAGGCTCTGATAAAGGTTGCCCAGAGAAGCTGTGGCTGCCCCATCCCTGGAAGTGTCCAAGCCCAGGCTGAATGGGACTTGGAGCAACCTGGGATAGTCAAAGGTGTCCCTGCCCCCAGCAGAGATAACTTTAAGGTTGCTTCCAACTCAGACTATTCGGTGATTCTGTGATATTTCCTTCACACACCCACACAAAATGAGAATTGCTTGGTGAGCCCTAGAGAAGAGAAAGTCCACGTCTGCTTCCAGGAGAATCTTCAGTCTCACTCTGCCATGATGATGCAGTGCACTCCTTAAACTAAAGAATTTCAAAAATGCCATAAAATACATTAAGACCCTCACAAAAGCTAGAGTAGAAATTGGTTATTCACAGACAGCAACCACTACACACCTTTTACTCTGCAGTTGATCACAGATTGCAGCGGGTGTGCAAAGCTCCTCAGCCTTTCAGGCAGTGCCTGAGCTCTGGTTTGGGCAGTTGCAGATGGACAGAGAGCAGCACATTTGTGTATTCTGGGCATCCCCCTTTCCCAAGCACAGCCAGGCCAGAGGTGTGAGCAAAGCAAGACCTGCAGGATCAATCCACTCCTGCACCACCGGGGCTGAACTCAGCAGAACAGAGCAGCTCCTCTCACCTGCAGGCAGCACCCTCTGCTTCTCCACTCCATTAACTCTGACAGGGACTGGGTGATGGCACTTTCTACACTTTCAGTGACAAACTGCACCACTAATATTTTTCTGAAAAATACATGGAGCAAGTAAACACGACTTCAAACTGCTCAAATATCTCATACTTGAACAAGCTGCTTTGAAAGCAACCCAGGAACCCTGAGTGTTCATCCCACTATTGTCTTCTGCAATAAACGTGTGTGTTCCCCACAGACTCCAAAGCTGCTCTTACGGAGAAAGGCACTGGCAGTCAGCAGGGAGTATGAATCCCATTTCTTTAAGAAATCAAGCAACATAAATCTCTAAATAAACACAGCAGAGACTAATAAAATTCACTGTTTGACATAGAAAAGTGCAGAAAGTAGAAGAAAATAATTAATCTCTGCTACCAGAGAGTTAGACCTGCTTTCATGAACAGAGCATCATGAACTATATCAGAGACTGACTCCACACACACAAAGGATTCAGTTATTTGCTGTGTAATAGCTCATCTTTGAAAAATAAGTTCTCAATTTACTACTAACTTTGCAGGAAGGGGGAAGAAAATAATATTTTAGACACAAATAAAAATAGCTGTCTTTTAGAAGCAAAATGTTTTCCTCTTCTAAAAAGACTGCCACAGATACAAAGAACAGGAAGAGACTACTAAACACATCACAGTCTTCCATTACAAGATTTTTAATAATTGGATAAAATGTGTACACATGAAGTCCTAGCCAGTTTGCACAAAAATATTTCTAGTTAAAACCTCATTTAGAAAATCAACATAGCTGAAGACAGAGTTCATAAAGACACCATGAAAATTTCAGTGTCTGGTTCTCCACCATATCTCAGAACTTCAGATGACTGCATACTTTCAATACTAAAAAAATGCATTTTTTACACAGAGAATCAGTATATAAACCACTGAAATCAATACTAATTTTTCATGTTAAGGAGCACCAGGAGTCCTACCTTTACAAAAAGTGGAGAAAATTAGACATAGATAACCTCTATAACGAAAAATGGAATTAAGGACTGCTGTAAAGCTGCTTCTGGGCAAGGTAGGTTTTGAAAATATTCAGATGCAGTAGTGAAACTGTTAAACACATCTGATTCTGGATTTTATGTGGAAGAAGCAGAGATGGAAGGAACAACACATCGATTCCTGCAGAACATTTTCCCCAATATACTGTTATGCAACAGAAATCACAGGAATTTGGCCAGAAAGGTTTATCAGGATTCAAAATTTCAATGCCTCCACTGGTGATCTAAACCTGCTTAGAATAGGATGGTTTAATTGTTGAAAAAACTGGGAAACTGCCTGAAAACTTAAAATGACAACACGTCAGCTCTCTCTCCTAATGCACAGTTGAGTTTTCCCATCCCTCTGTAAAAGCATCTTTTCAGTATCAGTCTTATCCTACTCATCTTTTCTTGGCACATCCAATCACACTCAATGGGCATCATATGGGGAGTTCACTAAGGTACATGGATGATCCATTTTTAAACATGGATATTTCTTTTTCCATATAAAGTGCCAATTTCAACAGCAGCCTTGACTCCAGTGCTTTAATTTGAATTGAGGGTGAGAGAGCAGTATTGAGCCTGTTAAATGTCATAAAAATATATTTGAATTTTAGTAATACAGCACCTCTTAAAATAGCTTCCTTTGGTACAAAAAAATTAGCACTTAATAAGACAGCACAAATTCTCATGTCTTCATCTTGCCAATTAAAGTAGATCTTCCCCAAAGGAATTTTTTTTTTTCCTGGAATAAAAACCTTGCAGTGTGCCTCCATTTGCACACCTCTATCTTTTCCCTCAATTAATTGAGGGAAATCACACTTCTTCAAGATCAGAGGTACCTACATGAAGATGGCAATTTTGGGCTAAAGCTCAAAGACTTCATTTTGTTCATGACTGACCTTAAAAAAATTAAGAGAAAATTTTTGTTATAAAAAAGCACTATTTTACTGTAACAATTGATCTGCTGATCACAGCCTAAGAATTTGGCTGTGGCATTGGCTGGAGTTTTTGTCTGTACCTAACTGACACACAAGTCTAAGCAAAGATAAATCACGTGTGAGACTTTCAGGCTGGTCTGTAATGCAAAATATTTGAGTCACAGTACATTATTTTTGTCATATAACATATGACTTTAAAAATCACTGTGTTTCAAATTTAGTGCTATGCAAATGAATTTAAATCTTTTATTCCTGTTGCTAGTTTACTCCATTTCATTTATTTATTCCACTTCAAAAAAAATCAAAGTCTAAAAGACATGTAATTCAGGAAAATAAATTACACCCTCTTAATAAAGCAGTTGGAGCACAGTTATGTAATAAGCTGGCTTGTCTCTACAAAACACAAATCCCAGGGAGACATTCTAAAAGTGGGGGGTTAAAAAAAGCAGGAAGAACTGTGGCAGGAACAGAATAATGCTAAAGTTTGATCGTGCAGAACTGATGGAAACACAGAAGTAGATGAAAAGCAGCAGAATCACAGTACCGTGATGAAGACTTAAGTGGCTTCTAATGAGTCTCCTCCTACTTCATATAAAATCTCCCAAGTCTTTTATTCCAACCCATCAGAAAGAATTTCCATTCAGGCTTTTTTAATACATTAGTTCTTAGACCATATTGTGCCACTGCTGTACATCAAACACACAAGGTGACAAGTCTGTTTAATTACATTTTTATACATATATATACACACATACACTTATTTACCCAGACAAGATATGGCACTAAGCTGAAGCTGTGAAATATTTCAAAGTAATGGCTAAGAATTACCCGGGCTGCTATCAATATTCCCTGGTAATTATACTGCAGATTTCCATCTTCATCCTGAAATCAGTTTATTTGAATATTATAAGACCAACTAAAGTAGCTCCCTTTTCAAAGGTTTATTGGTTGGGCAATACCAACTTGCAGGTACTTTGTCAGCTAAAATACAACACAGTGCATTAAAACCAGTTCATCAGTGTCAGTTAAGTAAACCTCACTCCAACTCTGAAGTTTACATCAAGTTTTAATTTGCATTAAATTCTTTGTTCAGTCTGATTAAAGCATCATTCTTTTTAGCCCTTGCAATCAGTAACATTTACCTTTCTAGAAATGAATTTTTACTACTACAGATGATCTAGGAGAAACGCTGCCCTAATTTAAATGTAATTTAAAGTATTCTAAGCATTGCAGCACAAAAGAGAAGCTACAGAGCAAAGCAGTTGGTGCCTTCATTACCCAGCTTTGGGGGATTACCTGTAACAGCATCAGCAGGCTCTCAAAGAGCAGGATTCCAACACAGGATCTCTTATTCTCCACTTGCAAGTAACATTATCACAATCAAGTCTACTCTAGAAATTCTTCTAAATAACCTTGGCTTGGCAACAAATTGTGATATTGTCACTTTTTGCAGTTTCTTAATAGCTTACCTCTGTTTTGACAAGTGCTGCTTAGGGCTTAGGTAGAGTTAATTTTCTTCACAGCAGCTGGGCTGGGGCTGTGTTTTGGGATTTGTGCTGACAACAGTGTTGATAACACAGGGATGATTTGGTTATTGCTTTATTGCTGAGTACATGACTGGGAATCTCTTTCCTCAACACCCTAAACTCATTCACTTATTGTTTCTATCTCTTCTAATCATTAATGAACTGAGGTACCCATAGATGTTTTTGTTGTTTTTGTTTTTTTTAATTCAGGAATACTGTATCAACTAAACAACACTTGTTTAAATGCTCCCTCATTCCTTGAAAATAAATCATACTTCAAAGATGTTCCAACCTCTTCTTATTAAATCACAATTATCCACACACCTACTATTATTTACTAGAGCTTCTTATTATGCACCCACTACTGAGGACAACTTTATTGAACTCCAGAGGGGTTCAAAGGATGGAATCTGGTTTACCTCACTTCAGGAGAAGCATCCATGACCAGGGTCACTTAGTGAGTACTGAGACAGCCATAGATGTGTAAGGGGAGTAATGAATCTTGTAAAAAGAATCACTCGTGTGGCCAGGGTCACTAGGAGGACTATGACATAGATATATCAGTTGGAAGAACTTCCATCCCTCTTGAACTCTTAGAAAAATACAGCAATGCACTTGCCATTTGTAATTTTAAAGTGAGGATGAAAACACTTTAAGAAATTAACTGCAACTGTAGTTCAGCTGTTTAAAATTAAAATGCTTTTAGCGCCTTTGAACCTTATCTGGTACCTGAAATTTATTACTGTTCATTTTACAGTTCAGATTACTTCCTACCATAAACCACTTCTAATTACATTTCAAAATAATTTCACAAATTTATTCTCTGTAGAGGACCAGCCTTGGAATCTTCTTTCCTAAACATAAAACCTTGATCCAAATTTTCTGATACAGCTCAATCTTCACTTAGTGTCTCTTTCCAAACCTCAATTATCTTTCAGTTCTGGCAGGCTTCCTGCTTCTGTGTGAAGTTATTATTTTTCATGAGTTGAGCAAGTTACACCTCAAAATCTTTTCTGGGCTTATGTCTTTATTTGTAATTTTTATAATCTTGTTTCCTCTAACCTAAATATGAAAAAGAGGAGAAAAAAAGGAAGAGCAGCATTATGAGAATAGGCAGGAGAAATGGCAAACAGAGGGGAGAAATGGTGAGCAACCAGCTCAAACTGAAATGAGCTGAAACTTTCAACAACTCTGCCTACAGCTCTGAAAACATGGGGAAATCAGAAAGTCACAGCAAGACTTGAACAAGAGAACAGGAGGCAGTGAGGTGAACAGAGTCACAAGCTGCTCCAGCAGTCCCTCAAAAAAAGATGCCATTTTAAATTATTCCATGCCCAAAAGTTATTTACAGGCTCACAGGTTATTCTTATCCCCTGCTCCAGGGAAATCCATTTAGCCCAATCTCTGTGGGGAGGTATAACCCACCAAGTGCCTGTGCAGCTTCACTTCATTTTCCCAGGTTTGGATGGAAATTCAGGACAACATTACAATTTTAAGTAAAGATCCTCAGAAACTGAGTCTGGTCCTTACTGCTGCTTGGCAGGAGGGCTACAAAGGGTTAAAGTAATTTCTACATTCACTTGTGGTCTAGCTGTCAATTTTCAGGAGCCCAGTTTAATATTCTTCCTTATTTTCCATACTTCCATATAGCAATTTGAAATTTAAATGACACTGAGGGAATGCATATGCAATCCGTTCTATAAATAAAAATGTCTAAAATACTGCATAATTTCCTCTTTCAAACTGCAAGATCGAAAGACATATTTTAAGAGTTGTAAGACACCACGTCTGACATCATCAAATTGCGCTCAGTCCAGGCTTAACCATAATTTCTGAAGATAAACAAGGTTTGGGGCTTCTTTCCTAGCTCAAGCTCATCGCTTCTTTGCAAAAGGCACAACCTCACCCTGCCAGCTGACATCTCACCCATCACCTGAGCACAGCAGGCTTGAAAGGAAAAGGTTCTGAAAGTGCTCTCAGATTCATGGTGTGAAGTCCCTCAGCTACCAAGAAGTCCAAGCTGTCAAGGCATCAAGGTGGCCTGCCCAGCCAACACTGACAAGTCCATCCCAACTCATCTACAGGATGAGAGGAACTGAAACAGCATTCAGCAGAAATTTTGGCAGAAATTCTTCACTAGTTACAATGATCTCAGTACAGGCTGAGAATAAACATCTTTAGTAGTATCCAATAATTTAAGAAACAACCACACAGAGGAAGGACAGAAAGGCACACCAGGATATTATGGGAAGATCTCTCCATCACCTACTGTCAGCTCAAGAATAAAGATGAAACAAATGAAAAATCACTTCTGCATGTTTAATGCAGAATCATCATAGAGTCAGTAGTTTAATTCATTAAGTACATGACAGAGCAGTTGAGAGCTCGGATGTGAAGGCTGTCACCTCACCAGAAGACTGGAAAGAACTCAAGTGCAGCAACAAAAACCACAGGACAGGAAGATCTTGGCAGGGCGACACTGAGAAGCACTGAAAAGTGCACATTATTTCCCAAACAACAAAATAGATGAACCTTGAGTACCTTTAAGGAATTAGCCCACCAAAAAAAAAAAAAAAAAA